>JAUEJL010025873.1:0-21567 GCA_032274825.1 Drosophyllum lusitanicum | reverse complement strand
GCACGACAAATACCGCCGTACCGCCGGGAGACAAATATCATTCGTTGGTGGACCGAATATCTACTTTCGACAAGCGGATTGAACAAAACGTAGAATATAGAATGAAAAAACTTGAATTCGATCGAGAAGCGTTGTCGCTTAAAAAAGACGAGCTCGAAGTACAAAAACAACTTATACTTGAAAGAGACTTCGAGTTTTATATTTCCCCGCATGATCACCTTACGGGTGGTATTTTAAAGGCAACTTTAGCGAGAAAAAAAGCAATTAGTGAAAAATACGGTTGGGATTAATGTATTATTATTATTAGTATTAATGAAATTTTTATTTATATTATTTTGTTATTTTTTATAGAATTGTTTAAATATGTGATTTTGTTTAATATATAAATGTGTAATTAAATAAATTTAAAAAATGGAAAAAAGTTTGGGTTGAAGAAGGAAAGACTATACTTGGGTTTGAGGTTGATTTGGGTTGGGTAGAAAAAAGTAAAAAAAAGCTGATGTGTCCGCTGAGGTGGCATTTGGGTTGGAAAGTGCGTTGCGGTTGCTATATGGATGGACTAATTACAATAGGGCTCCCTTTTGTGATCGGGTACACCATTCTACCAATCGACTCGACCCCATAGCTTAATAGTTAATCCCGATCTACCCCCAAAATTCTCACATTCATGATTCATCGGTCCAATTTCTAGGGAGAGAAGCCTCAACAGATGCACTTCTAGAGAGAGAAAGAGAGAGTTGGTGATATATATATATCTATATTTATTCAACTGCAATTTCAAAGGAAGAGAGAATTACGCTCTGCTGGGTTTTATGAGGATTTGTCCTTGGAAGAAATGGAGTTTGTGGGGAGAAAAGTGAGGAAAGAATTCAAAGGATACGGGGTTTTTACTGGAGTAGTGAAATCATACGATTCCTCAACTGGGTTCTTCGAGATCGGTTACGAAGATGGGGATTCTGAAGAAATTGATTTCCCCGAGTTGGCTTCTCTTGTGGACGTAGATGGAGTTCTTACGGATTCTTCTCCATCTCTGTTGGCGAAGAAACCATCGAAGGTTGGGAGAAGACCTAAAAAGAAGCGTAGGGTTCTTGCCTCATCAAATTTAGGTAACGAAAATGATTTTTCTTCTTCGGTTGGTAATGCAGTTACAGCTGATGGTAGTAATTTGGACTTTGTTGAAGCTGAATTAAGGAACGAAGCTATTATTGTTGATAATTTGACTAAAAAGTTAGAGTTTAGTACTAACAATGTTAGTATTTCTTGTGGTAATTTGAAGTCTACTGATAATTGTTTGGATTTAAAATGCGGGGTACATGATTTGGACAATAATGGGAAGGGAAATGATGATGAGAATGATTTGAATGAAAAAGTTGATTTAGGGGATTATCCTGTTAAGAAAGAGTGTTGTTTTGACTTGAATATGGACTTAGATCATGATGAAAATAAGAATCAAGATGTTGACCTTGGTGGCTATCTGATTAAAGAGAATTCTGATGGAAAAGTTGAGGAAAATCAGAATGAAGATTCTATATTGAATGCTTCTAGTTTGAGAATTTCTTGTGACATTGTAACTGAAAATCTAGGAACTTTGGTGAATCAAACTGATAATGTTTCACCAGTTCTTGATCATCATGGATCGTTGCAGAAAATGTGTACAGCAGGAAGAAGAGGTCTAAAGAAAAGAAAAATTACAAATTCTCCAGTAAATGCTGAAAGTGTGTTGAGAAGGAGTGCTCGCAGACGAGCTAAGTCTTCCACTGAAGATCATGACCTGAATGCTATAAAATATGATGATAATGATGACATTTCTGCATTTCCATCAGGGCCATCTCCAGTTATAAGTGCAGTTTCAGTCGATCAACCCACAATTTCTGGTTGTGAAGAATCTGAAGCGCCAAGTATTCTTCCTCCAAAGCTGAAATTCCCACAATCAACTGGAAACGCGAACTTGGATGGCCTTCCAGTACTTGATCTTTTCTCTGTTTACTCTTTTCTGAGGTCATTCAGTACAATATTATTTTTAAGCCCATTTGAGTTGGGGGATTTTGTGTCATCACTTAGAAGCAAGTCTCCCAGTTTATTGATTGATTCTATTCATGTTTCTCTTTTACGAACTTTGAGGAAGCATCTAGAGTTTCAATCAATTGAGGGTTCAACATCAGCTATTAATTGCCTAAGGTATGCCTCTTTTGCTTAACCAAAAAAAAAAAAAAAAAATCGTTAGAGGTGGCAGTTTCGGCTTTTCTTATGAATGGTTGAATTTGGGTCGTGTTCTTATCTCAAACAGGTCAAAAAAAGATTTGGACAATAGGGGAAGGGTTGCCCTAGTTCTCTTTCTAGTGCCCACAAAATCCTAAATGTTTTAAAGCAATGATTTAGATTATTCTTTTAATATTGTTTTTCTAATCATAATTGACACAGTTAGATATATAAAATTTTTAAAAAAGGACAAAAAATGTTTCACGGTCAACCGAATTCAAATCCCTGTCCATTTTGACCACTACTATAGCATGTTTCAACCTCAACCCATTTTAACCTGTTACTTAACATGCTGGACCAACCCGCTTGCTACCTCTATCCTTTTTTGTTCTTGTGTATTCTAAGTGTTTTCTGTTTATTCATTCATATAAGTTACAAAATGTAGGGATCTTAATTGGGATCTGCTGGACTTGATCACATGGCCTACTTTTATGGCGGAATACCTACTTATGAAACCTGGTTTTGATCTTGCTCAATTGAAGTTGTTCAGGATTGATTATCACAAACAACCGGAATTTGTGAAGCTTGAGCTTTTGCAGTATATATGTGATGATGTAATAGAAGCTGAAGTTATAAGTTCAGAACTTAATAGGAGGATAGTAGGTGAACCTAATATTATCGTGGATCCTGATTTAAATACAAAGTTGTCAGCTTCTAAGAAACGAAGGGCAACGACAATGGCTGTTTCTGGTAGCTCATGCATGAGTGAAGAAGTTATTGATGAAACTGCAGATTGGAACAGTGATGAATGTTGCCTTTGTAAAATGGATGGCAATTTGATATGTTGTGATGGTTGTCCTGCAGCGTTTCATTCAAAATGTGTTGGCATTGCATCTAATCTTTTACCTGAAGGTGATTGGTTTTGTCCTGAGTGTGTAGTTGACAAGAAAAATCCTGATGTTAGCGTGGTTAAATCAATTCGAGGAGCGGAATTATTGGGAGTTGACCCTCATGGACGATTATATTATAGCAGCTGTGGTTACCTTTTGGTGTAAGTTCTTCCTTTTTATGTATAATAGTGTAGTAATTCCTTTCTTATTTAGATTGTTTTCCAAATACGCACTTTATTGAATAACTTGCCGGATATCCTTTCCATTATAGGTGACAAAATTCATGGGTTGGGTAACGGGTTGAAAATTCAAGTAATGATTGAAGTATCTAACTTTTTGAATAAATTGAGGATGTTCTATTAATTATGAATACATTTTTAGAAGCTTTTGATCTGTTTAATTTTATGCTACTTTTTAAATTTTACCTGTTTGAACCATTTGATATAAAAAGATACACTGAATATGCAGGTCAGATGTTTGTGATGCTGAAACTTTGTTTCATTACTATCACATGAATGACTTGAGTTCTCTCATAAACGCACTGAATACACTAAACGGTCCTTATAAAGCTATATCTAATGCCATCACCAAACACTGGCATTTATACAATACACTTCATGGAGAAAAAAGTAAATTGGATTCAGGAAATGCTTCTGAAGCAAAATCAGAACTCGAAAGACCGTTAGCACACTCTGCAGGATCTTCAGAGATTTCTGAGGCTGTGGCCAGCATTCACACTCGGAATTCATCAAAAACTGGAGTAGATTCATCAAACAATGGCAATGAGTTATCTCAAACAACCACAAGAAAAGGGATAACACAGCAGTTAGAAGTTGGTTATTTGAATTTATATAGCTTTGCTCGAGTCGCTTCATCGGTGGCTAAAGAATGGACCCGTAAACCATCAGAAAAAAACCCTCAAATACCTAATAAATCACTCGAGGAATTGATTTTGGTACAAATGAAAGCGATATCAAAGACGTCTGTTGACTTTTGTTGGGCAAATATCAAGAATCTAACTGTCGATGCTCAGAAAGAAAAATGCGGTTGGTGTCTTGCTTGCAAATTTCCTACCGACGATGGAAATTGCCTGTTTCTCATGAATAACACTACTGATTTGGAAAGTTTTAACTGCGAATCGTTAGGTTTTGGTTCAAGAATAAGCAAAAACGATCATCTTATTGATGTAATGTGTCATATCCTCTACATTGAAGAGCGGTTGCATGGTCTTTTATTGGGTCCTTGGCTCAATCCTCATTTCCCAAAGATATATCGATTAAGTTTTCTTGAGGCAACTAATATTGTTCCACTTAAAGAACTCCTGCTCACGGTAAGAATTTTTAGTTTTTTTATTATCTAAAGGGATTTCCTGTGCTTTTTAGCAAGTTTCCAGGGAGTCGAGCTATGCTCTGGTGTATGCGGCCTAACCGTTTTTCTGTGGCCGTTTGCTTTATCCCCCCTAGCCATCCAAGATGTTTACCTAGCGAGGATTGAACCGGGGTCTCTTCCGATACTTTCTAAGTCAACTACCATTAGGACATCTTGAGAAAGTTTACGAATTTCTAGTTGTTTGCTTTGATGCTATTTATAATTACAGGGGCTTTGTATGAAATTCACAATTAGGTTAATTGTTAGGCTAGTCAAACATATTGTTTCCATGGTAAAGTGACTCTGTAAACAGGGAGTAAGGGAGGTTGATTTTATATGCTTGATATGATAAGTTATAGAGTTTGAGCATCATGTGGAGAGTTGGTTTACCTCTCAAATATAGGCTTTTTCTTTTACTTATTTTGTATTAGTTTGTTTGATTTTCTCAGCTGTTATTGATACATTTCTTTCCTGGTTCTATCAGCTTATAAGAACGTGTTTTATGGTATCATATGAACATATATTACGTATTTGCTTCAATAAATAAAATAATTTCGTTATATCCTGAACACGTGACATTATATATCAGCTGCTATTTGGTTCTTGGTTTAAAAATTCTTGTCTGTTTTCTTGTAAGATCTCTAACCTAATAGTAAAAACTAAAAAGAAGCTGATTTGAATCTCAGCAAGTGGATTATTGTTTGTATCTCAGATAAGCTCAACGGGAAGCAAAGTTATAAATTAGAATTCTAGGTGGGTAAATCGTTTGATATCTCTATGTAGCATCTTTCTTCCCTGCTTTCCTGAGTTAGATTATCTTGCATTTATTATAGAAGTTATAGAAATAAAACTTATGATTTTAATCTGAAATTTGTTATGGTAATACGTACCTTGGTCGGAAATATTTGATCCTCCAGTGACCCTCATAATTTGTTATGGTAATACAAGGCTTTCTATTATATTATGATTATTTTTTGGGGTGGGATAATTTTGTAACCTCATTAATATATTATGCAACTTGTTAGAATGTAACCTCATAATTTCTTTAGAGCCATGATTTGTTGTTCTTTTCTTTGCCCTTCTTACTATTCATGTTTGATCCATTTTCCAATTTCCAACTGATCTTCATACCAAAAGTCCAAAAGTAAATGTTTGAACAAACTTCTTAAAACATAAAGGTAAGCATTATATTTAAAAAGTTGGAAGCTAGAGCCAAATTTATTATCTGTACGACTTTTATAGATGCTGCAGCTGACATTTCATTTATATTTGATATTGTCAATAGTAACGATATATTAGAACATAGAAGAAATTATGATTTTTGCCACATTTTGTATTCAGTTAGAGTCAAATATTTGGTTACGTGCACTTTCGGATGATTGGTCGAAACATGTGGATTCGGTGGTCACGGTGGGGTCAGCTACTCATATTGTGACATCTAAGCTTCGTATGCCTTCAAGAAACGTTGTTGGAAAGAAAAGATCAAAGTCGTCCCATCCCGAGCCACATTCTTCTAAAAATGCATCGAGTGGTTTAGGCCTATTTTGGTGGAGGGGTGGTAGGCTCACAAGAAAGCTTTTCAATTGGAAGGTCTTGCCTCGATCTTTGGCTTGCAAAGCTGCCCGTCAAGGTTTCTATCGATCTTTTTTTATTTTTCTTTTTTCTTCGATACGAAAATTTGAGAATTAATCCCACGAGGGTGGCCCCAAGGAGTTGCAGCTTACAGGATTAAAACTTGGGACCTCCTTATTATGTAGTTTTGGTTTACTGTATATTCTATTAAATAGCAATTTAAAAATCTTAATTTTGACTTTTTGTTTATATTTTTTAGGTGGTGGCAAGAAGATTAATGGTGTATTATATCCTGAAAATTCTGATTTTCCTAAGAGAAGCAAAGCTCTTGTGTGGAGAGCTTCTGTTGAATCGGCAGTTACTGTGGAACAGCTTGCTCTTCAGGTATCTTTCCTGCTTCCTTTTAGTTTCTTTTTTTGTAGTTTATTTAAGCAATTATTTGTTTATTAGGCAAATCTAAAGGTAGCAACCTTAAACATTTTACTGAAATAATTGGTCTATTTGGGTTGTATATTTTCTCCAGCAGGGTCAAATGGATTAAAATTTAAAAATATGGCTAGAAACTGATCAAAGTGGTTATAAGCAGTCTAAAATGTATCTAAATGCTCAAAATATCTCAGAGTGCATATTTAAAGAAAGTTTATTATTATTTTTTAAAAGTTGATTAGTGTTTTACTTTTTATATTTCCTTGTCAGATTAGGGAACTTGATGCAAACATTAAATGGGAAGAGATTGAGAACAGCAGTCATCTGGCAAAGATGGACAAAGAATCTATAAAGTCAATGAGATCGTTTAAAAAGGCAATAATCAGACGCAAGTCTTCAGAAGGAGCTGTTGTGAAATATCTTTTAGATTTTGGTAAAAGAAGATTTATACCTGATATTGTAGTAAAGTATGGAACTAAGATCGAAGAATCATCAAGTGATAGAAAGAAATATTGGGTCGAAGAGCCTTATGTTCCTTTGTTTCTGTTAAAAACTTTTGAAGACCGAAGAATTGCCCTCAAATCCAATAAAATGACACTGAATAGTCTGCTAGTTAGCAGAAAAATGTTGAAGAAATCAAAGAAAGTAGACTTCGAATACCTTTTCGCTAAAGCAGAAAAATCTGAGAACCATCAGTGCGGGCACTGCAATAAGGATGTCCTTGTCAGGTATTTTATTCAAAAAGTTTTCTTTAAATTTTTTTCTTCTTTGAATCTTAAAGAATAAGCTTGAAAAGATGGGTAAAATACAAAAGGCCATAGAAAATGCATCATGAAATATATGTATTTTCTCTTTTGTTCTTGTGAAGCAAAGGGTATATTTACAAAGAGTATTTAATTTCCAATAGAAGACGCTTATTGTGAAACATCCCAAAGGGAAGCATAAACACCTAATGGGTGATTAGAATTTCTTTTAAACTAATTATTGAGGATTTGATGCTTGGGATAAAGTGATTATGATTATGATTATGATGTTTTGATCATTTACGGTCAGAACAACTCTATTTCGAGAAGTAGGTAAGAAGGCTGTTGTAAGAAATCTGAATATCGACATGAATGCCACTATGCCAGTTTACTCTTTTATATATATTTGATTATGTGGTTTTGATTCTTCAAGTTTGAATAATCACTTCCCAAATCCACATCTAAACACACTCCCTTTCAACATAGTCAAAAAAATATGTATTTGTACTAATTTCATTTCGTTTTCTTTTTATTGGGTAATGCAGGGATGCCATTAGCTGCCTATCTTGTGAAGGTAAATACTTCCAAAACTAGTCAAAATTTTCTGCTCTTTGTGATGTATATGAACTTTTGGAACTCTAGTTGCCCCTACCAAAAGCAACATAACTTACATTTTGTTACCAATGTTCGCAACTAATAACTGCCTGATTATAACCTGATGATTTGACACTTTTGCTCATTTAGCGTCCTTGTGAGCCAGGCTTTGATTTTTATATTTATTTTCTAATTTATTTTTAATTTGTCTATATTTGTTTTAATATGAAAACCACTAGTAATAGCATGACCAACACCACCAGTCCACCACCCTCTTATTATCCCACTGCTACCATTGCCGACGACCACCGGTCTTCAGCTGGCCTAACTTTAGCACACCTAAACCAACGCCAAAGAACACCGTCTAAAATTTTGAAGATACAATTTTGAACTTTGTTTTTGTGAATATATTATTTTTAGTATAACTAAAATTTTGATATATTAACTTTTGTTAATATAATATGTTAAGAAAATAAAATTCTGTTTTAAATTTTTAATTCAGTTCTTAATAACATGGAATAAAAATAAATAAATCGATAAAAAAACTGCCATATCACCAATCATTTGGCTCTTGTGCAATTTTTAGGAAGGTAAGTGTTAGACTCAGGCATCGGCCTTAGCCCATTTCTATAATAAAGCTCTATAAACAATAAACGAATTTACTCATGGTTACCATAAGCTTCATTTTACAATAACTCACATTGTGTGTGTGTGTACTTATGTATATATTCTTATCTGTTTTTCATGAAACTAGTAGATATGTGATGCATGAATCTTTTTGACTGTCAATAAAAGGTGTATACATCAAAGTCACTTTTATTTTATTCATATGAAGCAATTTTTATTCTCGTAATTGATATATATTTGTTCATTTTTGTAGGCTTTTTTCATAAAAGACATATTAGGAAGACAAGCGGAGGCATGTATACATGCCACAAATGCCATTTTGGTCAGAATACCTTGAAGCCCAGACCCAAGAAGGGGAAATCACATTCTCGGAAGACAAAAAAAGTAGCGGAAATCGCTAAAAAGGGTGGGAAAAGAAAGCAGTTGGTACAGGTAGAAACCAAGAGTAAAAGTTTTGTTGTACCTTTAAGACGATCTGCTCGCACAGCTAAAATTGCTTCACTGCAAGGTAAAAACAAGCTAGTGAAAAAGAAGAAAAAGAAACAACCGAAATCTGGTGGTAAAAAGCAGTTGAAATCTGGTGATAAAAAGAAGCCATTGAATTTTGTCAATGAATTGGTGAAACCAAAAGGTAAAAGAGGAAGACCAAGAAAAATAAAGAAGGAAATTTTTCAGAAAAAGAGATCACATATGTATTTTGCTACATATTGGTTCAATGGTTTCCTTCTGTCTAGAAAGCCTAATGATGATCGAGTTACCATTTTTCAGACAAAAAATCACTTTGTGCCTTTTCAACCGTTGGATTCCATCATCGATCAACCTAAATGTTCTCTTTGTCATGAACCAGAATTCAGATCATCGTTGAATTATATCACTTGTGGGACCTGCGGAGGTAAACACTTGTCAAAATTTAATTTTTTTGGTTATGTTATTAGTGCTATATCATTTCAATAACAATCTTTTTTCTTAAATAATTGATATAGAAGGTGGTATGTATAAGTACATTTTGGGCTCACGGCGACAATCTATTGTTGGGACAATATATACGCAGGACACTGAAGTATTGAAAATTTTTCATTAATGCCAACCAACTCTTAAAATCATTTTAGAGGCTACTCAAGTAGGAATTTAGTTTTGAAATACCCCAGAATTATATCATGAGCAAATACCCCATAATTGATGCCAGTTTATAGTACCAGTTACTTGCCGGAAATCTGTTAAATGACATAATACCCTAAGTTTAAATCTTCTCACATCTGGAGATGTAAAAATGAAAAAGTGCCCGTGATTCTGTGCATAGGAAATAACTCTAAATGGATTTTTGAAACATATATGATTACGCATGAGTATTTTTGTCATTTTTACAACTCTAGATGTGACAAAAATGTTTAAATATAGGTGTATATTTCATTTTAAAGATTTCTGGTTAGCTTTTTCTCCGGAATAATTGATGTATACATTATTCCTTTATTTTAATTTTACTGGTGAACTTGTTAAAGAGATGAAACATAACATGAATTGACCTTAATCATAAGTGAAGGTTGCCACAACTGAATATCTGATGGATAAGTAAAAGTACATTACTTTATGGTGTAATATGAATGACTAATTATTGTATTTCTTGTAGACTGGTACCATGGAGATGCTTTTGGGCTTGGAGAAGAACACATAGGGGTCGTTATTGACTTTAAGTGCCATAAATGTCGTGAGAGGGTCCCACCCGTCTGTCCCCACTTACATCCCATAAGCAACGAATCAAAATCGGGTGTAGAGAAAAACAAGGAATTAAGTGAAGTCCCATTGAAGCAGAAAACCGATACCAATGAAGAACCAGATGCTGCAGAAACTGTGCCTGATTGTAAACGAGACCATGTAGCAGATGCACAAATCGAGCCTGAATCAACTCGCGAGTCTATGGAAAATGAGGAATTAAGTGAAGTCCTTTTGAAGCAGAAAACCGATACCATTGAAGAACCAAATGCTGCAGAAACTGTACCTGATTGTAAACCTAACCATGTAGCAGATGCACAAATTGAGCCCGAGTCAACTCATGATGCTATGGATTTGGAAAAAGAACCTCGTGTGGCAGTTGAACAAAATGGTTATTCAAAGGCAAACGAATCAAATACGAATGTTGAAGTTGTTCAGCGTGAAGCAAACGAAGATTGCGATGAGGCGGTAGATAAACGAGTTTAGTCTAGAGATTAGCATTTAACATTTAACCATATGTTGTTGGTCAATGAGATGATATGATTGCCAATTTGCCATGGGGTTGATTTATCAATTATATTCTCACATTGAGCTTTTAGAGAACACCCAAGTGAGAGAACAAAATGGTTTTCCAGATTGTTACTGTAATCATTAACTTTCACCCCATTATAGATTACAGGTCTTTCCTCTGCAGTTTGAAACTCCTTTTCTTTTTTCTTTTTTTAAATTTCTTTAAAAAAATATAGAGTTAATTACACAGTTGTCCCTGTTGTATACCATAAATTGCGGATTTGGTCCTTGTGCTTTCAAAATTATGCTGCTGATCTATGTTGTGTACATTCTGTTTCATAGTTGGTCCTGAATTCGTTAAATTAACGAAACTCTGTTATATCGATGTACAAATGTTACGTTTAATGGTTTTTATTCTTTTCTTTAAATATATTTTTAATTACCAATAACTTCAATTTTTCTAAAATAATTCTTATTCAAACAATATAAACCTAAGATGTAATAGACCCTTAAACTGTCATTGCCAAACTGGGATAAATGTAAATGTGTTATCTGTGAATATTTTAAATTAAAAAATTAGAAAATATTTTAATTTGAGTAATTTATATGAATTATTAAAAGATTTTATATACCAAATATATCTTCGTTAAATATGTAGGATAAATGTAAGTTAACTTATAAGTCAAATAGGGAAACGAGATACCCACCGTTAGGGATAGTACAAATCATTGGGTCGACCTCTCCTTTGATATTATCATATCTCTTTTCATCTCTTGCACCACACAATTATAAACACTTACATGTTGTTTTGTCTCTAAAAGAAGAAATAAGAACTTGGAACCAAAAAGTTGGGCTGCAAGAATATCAATCAATTAAGAATCCAATTGCCAATTAAGAAGGGCTAAAAACTACAAGAAATTTTGTTATCAAGTACTCAAGGTCTTCTTGTTCTTGAGTCATAGGTAGTCTTGATCATGTATAAAGTGTATGTAACACCTAATTGATGTTATGATTGCAATTGTAATATGTTTTTGGATTATTTGAAGATGAAATGGATCTTGATTGATCAATATATGATCAAGTTAGTGGCAAAACCCATTTGGATGGGTCAAGTGTGTTCTTGAATCAAATCTATGATTTTGGATGTTTTAGATTGTTAAAATAATGTCTTTTAATGGTAAATCCCTATGACCATAATAAGAATTGCTAGATAGGATTTGATGATGTTTTGTGAAACCAATCATACTCATTTTAAATTCTTTATTCATCAATTTAAAAAATGTATCACACAAATCTTGATTTGTGGATCCAAATATGATATTATCCACATATACTTGTACAACAATCATACGACCATTTTTCTTTGTAATAAATAAGGTATGCTTTATTTTACCCATTCTATAACCATTATCAATTAGAGATCTCCAATATATCATACCAAGCACAGATCACCTCTGAACACGTGCTTCATTTTCTTGCTTCACAACCAACTTGCAGGCTTCGTGCTTCATTCCTTCTCGTTCCCGTCTCCAGAAAATAGGTAATCAATTTCTTTTTTATTTAACAATTGTTAAATTCTCAATCTTTTGTGAAACATTTTATTTATTGTTACTTATTTCACTAATGTTCTTTTGTAGGACCTCTAAGAGTCATATTTCTTATGTTCAAGGGTGAGAGTGCAAAACCCTCTCAACTTTATTTCTACCGTTTGCTATCAAATCCTTTCCAAAGAAGAGAGGCATGACTGGTGCCGTTCATCTCGGTTGTTTCCGGCTTCACCTCTCATTCCTTCTTGGTAGATTGTTGCCATTAAAGTCTAGCAAGGATCCCTTATAAAAGGAGCTCCAATTGTCAAAGAAAAGTAGAAAAATAGACAATGAATCCATCTATCTTCATTTGTTGTTCTTGTTGGTCTTCATTTGAACTTGTTTTGATCTGTATCTGAGTTCTTTGTGTATATATGTTTTTTTCATCATGGTATAAGAGCACTAGGTGCTCAATTTCTATTTCAATTAGAGTTGCTTCAACCACCTTCATTTCGTTATTTTGTGGTGGTTTTTTTGCTTTGGGTATTGCTTTCAATCGATTAGGGTTTTTCTCAATCGACCGGATCTGTTTGTTTTTTGGTGAGTTGCAATTGGGGTATATCTCAATTGACATTTGTCTCCTTCTGCGGTGTATTGCTGCCCTACGCATTCTAATTGGTTTCCATCGAGACGATCCATATTAGCAATTCTTCTTTCAACCAAGTTCAGGAGCTCTGATTTGTCAAGCTTAAAGGTTATCCGCTGCATTTGTAGTTCTTGTTACCTTTCTTCCAAGATCCCACTGTAAGTCCAATCTATCCTACCTTGTTCTGTAGCAACTTCCTTTCCTAACGAGCCTCTGTGTCGGGTAGAGGTCAACTGTCCGCATTGTGAAACAGTTGGCGTATAGCTAGGGACCTTTTTGTGATTCTTCATGCTACTTGTTACTTCAATGGTGAACACCCAAAGGTTGTTGAAACTAAAAGTATCTTTGCTACTCAGATTAGTAAACTAGACTTGTTGATCCACTCTATTTAGATGCTAGTGACACTGTTTGTGGATCAATTATTTCTATAAAACTTAGTGGAACTGATAACTAAGGGTTTTGGGCATGTGCAATGGAATTGGCTTTGGAAACAAAAAATAAAACTGGATTTATAGATGGATCATGCACAAGACCAACTGATAATGAAATCTTAGCTAAACAATGGGACAAGTGTAATTCTGTAGTTCTGTATTGGATTTTAAGTTCAATAACACAAGAATTATACCTAGGAAAAATATTCTCAAAAAAATGTCTCAGTTGTTTGGCAAGAATTAAAAAAATGCATACAATAAAGTTGATGGATCTGTGATGTTGAACTTGCATCATAAAATTAACTCCTTCACACAAAATGGTTCTCCTGTTTCTGAGTATTATCACAAATTAAATACTCTATGGAGACAATATGATGCCTTATTAAAACTTCCAACATGTGTTTGTGATGTTGTTGCTGATTTTCAAAACCACAATAACCTTTTAAAATTGATCCAGCTTCTAATGAGTTTGGATGACATTTATCAACCAATAAGAAGTAACATCCTAACTAGAGACCCCCTTCTTAGCGTCAAAGTGGTTTTTCAATTATTTGTAGGGAGGAGTCACATAGCCGTAAATATTTCAAATAAAAACCAAATTAAAAAAGAGTGAAAAAACTCTAACTTGTAAAAAATGTGGTCTATTGGGACATACAATCGAGAGATGCAATGAAGTAATAGTATACCCCGAAGGTTATCAAATAAATAAAAGTCTTGTATGTAAAAAAAGTGGTTTAAGAGGTCACACCATTGATAAATGTTATGAAATAGTGGGACATCCTCCGTGTTTTAAAAGGAAGAGTTTTAAGAGTAACCATGTCGAACAAACAAAAAGTGATTATAATAACATAAGTACTTTTCCCTTCACAAACGATCAAATAGCAAAGCTGATTAGTCTAATTGATGAAAAATCTGGTCAAGGTGGAACTCACGTCAATATGGTAGGTAGTTTTTTTAATGCAAACAGTTGTTTTAATTCAAATTTTGATAAATTCTTTTGTTCAAAGTCAAAATTGAATCCCAACTTTGGTTGGATTATAGATTCATGTGCAAATCAACACATAACAAATTCTGATAAGAACTTGGAAAATTTTATAGATGTTTCTGATTCAAACTTAACATTAGGTCATCCTAATGGAACACAAGCTAAAATTAAACAAATTGGTTCTTTAAGACTAATCGACAATGTCATTCTTCACAATGTTTTAGTTGTCCCTGAATATTGTGTTAGTCTTTTGTTTGTTTATAACATATCTAAAGATAGCAAATTATATATAGGGTTTGATGAGAATAAATGTTATATTCAGGATTTGAGTACAAAGAATCTGTTAGGGATTGGTAGAGAAAAAGGTGGCTTGTATCTCTTTGATGTAGAAGATATAGCTAGGAATTATTTCAATGGTAATTCAAGTGTGCATTGAAATTCTTTCTGGCACAATAGACTTGGGCACCCTACAGATCAAGTGGTATATTAAAAAATATAAACAAAAATTAGGAAATATTGATAGATTATCTGCTTGTGAAACTTGTCACAGAGCTAAGCAAACGAGGGAACCTTTTCCTCTTAGCGATCATAAAACCAAATGTTTGGGTGAAGTGATTCATGTTGATTTTTGGGGACCTTATAGGGTTACTAGAAAGGATGGTTTTAAATACTTTCTCACTATTGTTGATGATTATTCTAGAGCCATGTGGGTTTTCTTACAAAAAACAAAAGCTGAAACTTTTGACAATATCAAAGTGTCATAAACTTTTGAAAACTCAATTTGAAAAAAGAATCAAGATTCTTAGAAGTGATAATGGCACAAACTTTGTCAATAATATGGATATATTTTTAAAAGAAAATGATATTGTTCATCAAACCTCTTGTACACACACACACCTCAACAAAATGGTCTAGTTGAGAGGTGTTAGTCAAATAACCTCATATGTGATGAGACAAATAAAGCTTGAAACATAAGGTTTAAAAGTATTAAGATGAATTATGTTAAGACTATCAGACTAAGTAGTCAGCTTAAACTGAGTAGTCAATTTTAGGACAGAAATAGAGTTTCTAAGTAAGTTTTAGAGGAATCAATTGACTTCATAAGTTAAGTAAGAGTATCTATGTGTGTGTACACGTAGAAAACAAGAGTTTGGTTAAGTTACTCAGCTTGATGAGTTTGAAGCTGAGTAACTCAGCTTAACAGGATAGTCGATAGGAGTTTAAATGTGTTTTAAATTCTTCACTCCCTATCCAAGGATGGATAAAAAGATTCAAATTTGAAGACTTAAGACTGAAGATTAAGTTATCCAAACTATAAATGTGAATGTATAGTTGTTAGTTTAAGTTAACAAATTAGGATAAGTCTTAGTTTATTAGTTTAGCTATTTATCCGTAGAACAACTACATAAGTTAACCTTTTAATGTGTTTGGAGGTGACATCCTTTGTGAGTCAGGCATAGACCTAGTCATTCCGTCATGTGATAAGTTCAGAGTTATTTAGGGATATCATTGTTTTCTATCCATCACTTGAAACAGCAAAACAAGTTCTAGCAATTAGTTTGTTAGATTGAGAGAGAGTTAAATTGTAATCAGTGAGCTCAATTAAGATTTCATTACTACCTTGTATTGAATCTTGGTTTGATAAATAAAAGCATTAGATTTGAGTTTGATTTGTTCATATTATTTGAATTGTGTATTCAAGCCCCCTTTTACACTTTTGTATCAGTTTGTTGATTACCTTAGAGACCAACAACTGGTATCAGATCAGTTAAATCTTTAATTGGTTGAGGATTTAGATCCTGAGAAGAAAAGGTGATCATGTCGAGCACAAACAACTTTCCTCAGATGGCTGCAAAAGGATGTCCCATATTTGATGGTTTTGAATATCCTATGTGGAAGTTTAAAGCCATGTTGTTCCTCAAGTAAATTGATCCAAGAATGCATGAACTTATTTTCATAGAGAAGAAGTTTTCATAATTAAGATCTTTTAAGATGGTTCTTCTTCTATTGCTTGACCATATATGTGCCCTCATAGGTTACACTCAGAGTATCCCACATATCCTTTATAGTTTGGCATCCAGTCATAGCATAAAGGAGGGAATTAATTAGGGCATTAGCCAGAATACTTCTTGCCTTGTTATCTAGAGCATATAGCTTCTTATCTTCTTCAGTCCAGGATGCCAATGGCTTTCTCACTTCTTTTCCAACACTACCAGGAGACTTATCGTTGACTGGTGCTGAAACCTAAACAATTCAATGAAGTGACTAAAGCACTTCAGCCTAGAGGAACTTTACCCATGTATAACCTCTGGTCTATCTATAGATTTCTGCTAAATCATCAACACACATGGAGCATGAGAAAAAGTTTTAGCGGCTGCTTAAGAACTCTCTAGGAAAACAGAAACCGCATTGCTTGTAAAAAAGAAGAAGGAAGGGTTTAAAACTTTAGTGGTTGAATGAGTTAGAGTTAGATTC
This sequence comes from Drosophyllum lusitanicum, assembly GCA_032274825.1. Classification (NCBI taxonomy): domain Eukaryota; kingdom Viridiplantae; phylum Streptophyta; class Magnoliopsida; order Caryophyllales; family Drosophyllaceae; genus Drosophyllum; species Drosophyllum lusitanicum. Next base: position 4,865 of record JAUEJL010025873.1, on the reverse strand, counting down.
GAAACCTGACTACTCAGACTCAGACATGAATATGGATTCTGATGATGTTCAATCCATTACTAAGCAGATGGCAATGCTTGCAAGAAGATTGAGAAGAGAAAACGTTGTGAGAGAACAATCTGAGGGAAAAGGTAAAAGTTATTTTGACCAAAGAAAGTTGTGTGCTTCAATTGTCAGAAGAAGGGACATATAGCTGCTGAGGGAGATTCAACTTCTGTGGCTGATTAGAATTCTTATAGAGTTGAAAAGTATAAAAGAAGATATTTACAACTTAAGAAAGAGAAGTCAGAACACAAGCTCAAAGGTAAAGTCCTTTTACATTGAAAACTGGGACACCGAGTCATCTACTCCAGATGATGATGCTGTCAAATACAAATGTCTTATGGCTCTTAAAGAAGAAGATGTTGAAGAAGAACAAGTGGATTTTGGTTTGTATGAAAGAATATTTGACAAACACAGAAGAATAGTAAATCTAGCAGCTGGGATCCATCCTCTATGTATGAGGTAGACAACTTCAACACTTCAACTGATAAAGAAAAGAGTCTTACTTTCAATTATGAATTATTTATTAAATGATTTTAAGACTAGCCTTAAAGTTCAAGCTGACTTAAAAACCGAAATAGAAAAACGTAGCAATGAACTTAAGGAAAATATAACTCTTCTAGAAGCTGGTAAGAAAGCCAAATGTGATCTAGAGTGGTCAAGTACACATTAACAAGATTTTAACTGAAGAAGCTAAGGAAGCTAGATCAAAAGCTTAGTATTTTAAAAAGATCATAGAGTTGTTATGTAAGTCATCACAACAGGCTGAAACATGTATAAACCAATAAATCCCTAAACAAGTAAAGGTTTTGCTTGGTGGTGATTATCTCACTGTAGCTTATGTAGCTAATGATGAGATAGCAAGAACATTCTTTTAGGATGATCTACTTGATGAAGAAGATCCTAAAACATTCTCAGAGAAGAAACATGGTCATGAATTTAACCTAAATGAATTTTTCAGACCCAAACAAGGTCCTACCATAATCAACACAGACCATGGTATGGAGGGTTCTAGTTCCTGGAAGAACAGTAAGTCTGTTTTTCATAAGTTGAACCAAAAACCTATTCTAACTAGACCAGTCTTTAAAAGATTACAGCCAAATCCTCTTAAAAGACAACACTCTCTATCTAGTTTAGAAAAACTTTAAGAACAGGAAGGTGTCTGTAAGTCAGACTCCATAAAATAAGGATAAGAAGGCTAGGTTTGACAGAGGCAAGTCCATAGTTAATGAAAGTCAAGTAAAAAAAACTAGCCAAACAGATTGAAAAGTTATCCAGCTCCACAGAACTTAAAGCTGAACAAAAAGAAATTATGGAGAAAATTAAAGACCCTGTCCCAAATATATTAAACAGAAGAAAATACTATAAATGTGGTGATGGAGGTCATGAGTCCAAAGATTGTGAAAATGATACTAAAAGGCATGAGAAAAAGTAAATTGTTCAAGCTTAGCTGACTTTAGAGTCTTCTCAAGCTGACCAGTCAGCTTTGAACAGAAGAAAAGCTAAGTTCTCATCTTCTGAACCCTCAAAACAGTGGCTACCCAGAAGAAACTAATGTGTTTAGTTTACATGTGAAGGATTCAAGTAAATGGTACTTGGACAATTGATGACAACTCCAGGAAGAAGAAGGTCAACCTTTGGTGACAACTCTCATGCGAGAACAAAGGTTATGGAAAAATGCATGCTTGAACGGTTACCTGTTAAAAAGTTGCATATGTTAAAGGTCTCACACATAATTTGATAAGTACCAGCCAATTGTGTGATTACGATCATGTTGTGACCTTCAAAAAACAAGCAGGTACAATGTATAATTCTAGGGGCAAGCCTATTTTTATAGCTAAGAGATATAGAGATGTGTATCTACTAGATCTCAAGTCTGCTGATCCCACTACAGAAACCTATTTGTATTCCCAATCGATTCCCAAGCTAAGTTGGCTATGGCATAAAAGACTGTCATACTTGAACTTTAAAGACATAAATTTATTATCTAAACAAGAGTAAGTCTCTAGTTTGCCAAAGATCACATTTTCAAAAGATAAAATGTGTCCAGCTTGTGAACAGGGAAAACAACATAAAGGTCCTTTAAATCTAAACAAAACTTACCTGTTTGGATCCATCCGCACTCAAAGCCTAAGTGGCATGAAGTAACCTTGGTAATAGTTGATGAGTTCACTAGGTATACTTGCGTGATATTCCTTAAAGCCAAAAGTGAGGTTGCCTTGGAGATAATAAGTTTTATAAAAAAGGAAGAATTGCAAAAAGGTTTGTCTGTAAAGCAACTCAGAAGTGATCATTGGACTGAGTTCAGGAACTTGACCCTGGAAAACTTCTGTGAAAACAAAGGAATAATACAAAACTTTTCATCTGTAAGAACACCCCAATATAATGGAGTTGCTAAAAAAAAGAATTAGAATAATAATTGAGGCTGCTAGGACTATGCTATGTGAGGCGGGATTCAAACTCTACTTTTGGGATGAAGCTGTAAGTACAGCCTGCTATACCCAGAATAGGTCTATTATTGTTAGAAGACATGGCAAAACATCCTATGAAATTTATAACTTAGGAAAGCCTAATATCGGTTATTTCCATATATTTGGCTCTAAATACTATGTGTTGAATCAAAGAGATCAGCTCCATAAGTTGGAACCCAAAGCTGATCAAGGAATCTTTGTTAGATATTCCTCAATCTCTAAAGCTTATAGAGTCTATAACACTAGGAGAAAGCTTATTGAAGAATCAATACATGTTTCCTTTAATGAAAAGAGTATTGATGAAATTGAGAAGCCTCAAGCTGATTTGGTCAGTCTAGGTAAGCTTGAGAGAGAAAATAATAGGAAATTCAACACTATGTATGTCATAGATAATGCTGATGAAGATGATGAGACTGATAATGACACCTCACATATAACATCATCCAATCATGCACCATCTTCTCCAAGAACACCTCAAGCTGACAAAGGTGAATACTTTGTAAATCCGTTTGGAGAAGTACATCAAACTCAGGATCTAAGTGATCATTTAACCTCTGATGAATTTGTAGTGGATATAGCGGTTGTGATTCCACCTCAGACTCCACAAAGTCACTCAGATCCAGAACCTCGGTCTCCCTCTACTACTTTTCAAGTCCACAAAGATCATCCCCTTGATCAAGTCATTAGTGACATTGACAAAGGGGTGACTACTAGATTAAGGGCAACAACAAACTTTGCTTCCTACTTCAATTTTTTGTCTCAAATGGGGGCAAAGAAGCCTGAAGAAGCTCTAAATGATGAAGATTGGATTAAAAATATGCAAGAGGAGCTGACTAATTCTAAAGGAATGAAATCTGAACACTTATCCCTGCCCCAATGGTAAAACAATTATAGGTACTAAGTGGGTCTATAGGAACAAGATGGACAAGGATGGAGTGATAGTCAGTAATAAAGCCCGGCTAGTAGCACAAGGATATAGATACGAAAAAGGTATGGATTATAATGAAACCTTTGCCCTTACTGCAAGAATAGAAGCCATTAGGTTATTGCTAGCTTATTTAACATATAAAGACTTCAAAGTCTATCAAATGGATATGAAGAGTGCATTCCTCAATGGAGCCCTTTATGAGGAAGTCTATGTGAAATAACCTCCTGGCTTTGTTACTTCAAAGTATCCACACATAAGTTAAACACGGATTTGTATGGTCTTAAACAAGCTCCAAGAGCTTGGTATGACACACTGTCCCAATACTTCCTCTTTAAGAACTTCACTAGAGGTAGTATAGATAAGACTCTATTCATTAGAAAGAGCAAGGGACATGTCATCCTAGTATAAATATATGTTGATGATATTATCTTTCGATCAACCAGTAATGCTCTATGTGAGTGGTTCTCTAAAATAATGTCTGCTCTATGTGAGTGGTTCTCTAAAATATGTCAAATAAGTATAGGATGAGTATGATGGATGAGATGACCTTTTTCAGGACTTGAAATTTAACAAAAGTCTGATGGCATCTTTATTAATCAAAGCAAGTATGTTCTTGACTTGATTAAGAAGTATGGGTTTGAAAATTGTTCATCAATGAAGACACCCATGTCACCCTCTGTCAAGCCGAGTAAAGACTTAGATGGCAAGTCTGTATGTCGGATCACCTATAGAGTAATGATAGGTTCATTACTCTATTTGACAACAAATAGGCCTGATATCATGTTTACTACATGTGCTTATGAAAGATATCAAGCTTATTCTAATGAGTCCCATCTCCAAGCTGTTAAGAGGATCTTTAGACACCTCAAAAGAACTCCAAATCTAGGTCTTTGGTATCCTAAGACACTGGGTTTGAGATAATTGGTTTTTATGATGCAAATTATGTTGGGTGCAAGCTGGACAAATGTAACACCCTGATTTTCAGTCCAAATTTAAATTTTTCAAAACTTAATTTGAAACAGATTTTTCACATAACCGCGGAAGCATTTTCATTTTCTGTAAATATTTCAACAATATACAATTTCAATAATTGTAGTCCAAAACCTTGGGTGTTACCATAGTCAACCTCATGACCATAAACATAGAGTAGGAAATCCAAGTTTACCGGAAATGCAGTCAATCCAAAACTATGCCCAAGGCATCTACCCGCCTCACCAAGGCCTCTATACAACCTGCGGATACAAAACATTTTAAACCACACTGTTAGCTATAAACATAGCTAGTGAGTACAACCAAAAACATTAGTTTTATCAAAACCAAGTCATCCTTTTTCTCTTTTGAAAACACAAGTTTGGCAATCAATTAAGCTTTTAAAAGCATACACAATAGCACATAAGGATGCGGGTCTGTCCATTGGGCCACAA
>JAUEJL010025763.1:0-21569 GCA_032274825.1 Drosophyllum lusitanicum | reverse complement strand
GGTGAGGTGAGGTGGGGTAAGGTAGGGTAGGGTAGTGTAGGGGGGGGTAGGGGTCGAGTAGGGTGGGATGAGGTAGGTAGTGTGGGGTGGGGGTGGGGTAGGGTAGGGGTCGGGTAGGGTGGGTGTGGGGTGGGATGGGGTAGGAGACAACAATTATGTTTTGAGATTCCTTATGAATTTGAAGAATTTCATCCATTTGGGGAAGGAATTCTCAATTCCTTGATTTAAGGAATTTATTGGAATGGTCAAATTCCATTGCATAAATTCCGCTAACCAAACACAAACAAGATTTAGGAATGCTCAATTCCAATTCCGTCTAATTCCAACCAATTCCAGTGAACTAACCCCCTAAGTTTATTTAAATGTGTGTAAAGCATTTTATATTGCTTTCTAAAAGCCATGAAAGTTGTGATATATCGTTTATGAGAGGAAACAAAGAGAATATAAGACTGCGTTTACTTCTAGAAAAATCCTTTATTTTTTAGAAATTTTTTCCAAAAAAACTATAAATTAAAAAACTGTTCACTTGCATATTTTTCCAAGAAAATAGAAAACTCCCCCACTTTTCCACATTTTCCAAAACTCAATTTTTTTAAACTGTCATACTTTTTCAAACAACTTTTCTAATATAACAATTCAACCAAACACGTTTTTCATTTTTTGCTAAAAAAGGAAAACTAACCCTTTCACCTAAACATGTTTTCTATTTTTTTCAAAAAATGAAAACTCCGTTATTTTTTACAGAAAAACAAAAAGCGAAAAATAGAAAAAATTTCTCCTACTAAACAATGAACATATAGCAAAATGCCAAAACAAAGACAGGAGTCATAGGAATCACTATAGTATCCATACAACTGTCTCAAGTCTCAACCTTTACAGAATGACACCAACTCTTGTGACAATATGACTTTGTCTAATGTGTTGTAGGACTTTAGACTGTTGTGGGGACAAAATTAAGGAGAAATACCAACTCTCAGAGTGCAATGTTTTCAGAGATTTTAATGTGATATTTATACATAATTAGCTAGCATTTGCCAAAGTTTCTACAACAGCAAATTCACATTTGATATGCACATTTATCATATAAATAATTGCATCTCAAAACTTAAACAGTGCTTCCAAGATCTCACATAAAACAACTCCATGCGGCACGAAACAAATTTGTAACGTACCCTGCCATTATCGATAGACATGGATACTTGTGTTGTCTTCGTAAGTAGTTGGTCAAAACCTAGTTTAAATCCCACTTGATGAAGATTAAAAAAACACCCAAGGGTGCTTCCGGCAAACCAATATTTATAATGACAGCGAAACTCACTTATAAATGCTAGCCAAAGCCAGCCCCGAAGATTATCAATATTCTCATAAATCAAAAGGTTTTGGGGAAAAGGGAAACACATTATGATACTAAGAAGCTTGGTAGTAACAAGATTAGAAATTGTAAGCAACAACCACACACAAATCTCCAAACCTCACCTCTACCATTGCATCCTTGTAGTATCACAAACCAGAACCAAAAATCATCTAATCCAACACAATCCCTAAATTCTTAGTACTGTGGGTCAAAACTTCAATGACGTGAGTCGAGTTCAGTTCAATGTCTCCTTTGCTTTGCACGTTTCCATGAGCTTTTACCCTTGATCTTCCATTTATCGACCCCACCTGGCTGGTTTTTCTCTTCAATCTCTCTAACCTTACGCTTCCTGTAAAAGCAACAGCATTTAAAAAGAAGTCCCGACACTATTTCTAATTCTATAATGAAACCCTGCATGTACAATACTCACCTGTAGACCTTGAGCGACTGATCAGATAGTAGCTCATCAGCAAGAGTTGGCTTCCTTTCCTTCTTTGTAAGTCTACTAGTGAAATATTCTGATACAGGTTCCACAACTGTCCCAACCTGATATTTTTAGTATTATGATAACTCATTAGTCTACACACCTTAAAGTCAACCGAGCTAGCTGACTGACTCACAAAGTAGTAAGTTATCCTGATATTGATGGGACCTACAGTACCTGGAAATACTTTGGGAATGTGTTTAATTTGGAGTCACCTTTCTTGTAGTGCCTCTTCGGATCAATCACGTTTCGCAACTGTAAACATAAAAATGAAATAGCTCTTAACGAAATTGTTGCTTAATCCAACTATATTAACCAAAATCTGTCAAAAATAATATCATGTATAGGTACCCCGAATCTAATAATACTGTAAAGACTTGACGCTGAAGATATGTATATTATTATCTTTTTCCAATTCATGCTTTAGCTTTTGAAAGATTTTAAGTTCATAATCCTCTCTCATTATTTAGAACATGTGTGGGCAGTGAGCTTCTCATCTTGATAATAAAAATGTGTAAGATTGCAACTAAACCCTTAAGATTTGCACAGAGCCAAATACTACTTTTTTGGGAGTTTAAATAATAGAGTTAACACCCAGGACCAAAAAATTACAAGATTAATGTTTTTTGGTAAAATGTGAAAACTTACAAGTCGTAGTAAACTTACAGGTTATGACTTTGACCAAGGGCAATATTTAAGTAATTAATAATCAAATCAACAATATCAACAAGAGTCACAGCACCTTTAGCAGCTTAAGATCTTTTTTCAACTCAGGTGTAAGTGTAGGTGCCGGCATATCAAACCTAAATACATTTCAAACAATGCTCAAGTCAACTTTAGCTGAATCCCAGGTAAATTAGATATATAATTTCAGCACAAAAAACTCCATTTAGAATGTGAACATACCAACTCTTCCCTGCTGTGTCTTTGACTTGCTTCTTCAGTAACTTGTTCACCTTTTTTGGGTCATTGGGTGGAACAAACAGCCCATCGATGAGCTCTGAGTTGGGCTTATATAGCAGATTAGTTTCGGATATATGTTGAGACTTGTCATTGGACCCACTTTTTGTACCAATTAAAAGAGAAGGTAGTTGTGGTTCCCATGACAGACCAATCCCTTTCTTACCTTCAAGCATTCTGTTTCCTACCCAAAAAAATAGATAAATAAATAAAAGAAAAGAAAAGAAACCAAACTGTTGGAATCTGACACCAATAGAAAATGAAAACATAAATTCTCCCACGCAGCCAAATTCTAAGAGCACGTCATGCTTTCTACATCCACAACCAATTTTTTTATCCGCTTCTCTGTTTATATTTGCTTATATTGCCAAACAAAGTATTGAAGACGGCTGGATTAAGATATGAAGTGAAAAAAACACACCGAGTTTTTTAAAGGTCAAATTTGTAGATCACTTTTTTCTTCAATAATATTTGTATCCTTTCAAGCAGCATTTTCATGTAAATGAAAATCCAACAGCAACATAGAATACAAGCATTAGTGCACTACAAGCTAACAAACCTAAATATCAAAAGGTATTGAAACCAGAAAAACTAGTTATCTCACATTAAGGATTTGATTGCTCAAAGAAATCAGAAAGACTTGCTAGTGTTTTAGAATTTTCCTCTAAGGATCATTTTGCTATTCTTTTTAGGTAGCTCCTTAGACTAGTTAAGCTGATTAACGGCCACCCATGCATTAGAAGTGCATTCCATTGGTATGATTACTTATGGTTGTTTAGCCAGCTACTCATGCATTAAATGAATTCCATAAATATAAGTAAGAAATAAACACTAAAGAAATGTACCATAAAATAAGACCACCCCGGATAACTTATTTTAATATAATCAAATTTGTTTACAACTGTTTTTGGTTGGTCCTTTGCCAGATATTTCGTCAAGCTTTATTGACAAGACCGCCCATGAATCCACATGTAGGTATACTACCCTTAGAACCTAACATGCTCCCCTTTTTAAAACATGTCTCTAGAAAGAGTTTTGCTTGATCATTCAGTAGTGATCGTCAAGTATTATCACCCATATCTATAACAAAGAGCAAAAAATATCAATACCTACCATTTTTATATCAACTAATCAAACAATACTAAGAAGAATAATCATCAAACAAATACTCGATGAATACAAGAATGCACATATAAAATAACACACAAACCCATTCAAAATTCTAAACATAATAAGTACAACAAATACACAAACCAAAAAAGGATGCATATATCAAATAACACCACAACCCATATTTAACATTTTAAACATTATAAAAACAAATAAGTTGATATTTAGAACAAAAATCAACAATACCCTTGTATGTGTTATACCCAAAATGAAAGGACATTTCCAGTGTTGCAAAAATCGCTAGGCGATACTCGAGCGGCCGACCGGGGAGTAGCGAGTACTCGGCCTAGGCGGGGAGTACTCGGATTGGGATTTTTATGTATAAATTTGAAAATTATACATGTAGTATGTTCATAAATACTCAAACATAGCTATAATTGTTCATAGGACTCAAGAAATATGTTAGAAACAGAAACATAATTGTTAAAAACATCAAATTGTGTCGTATAGTCCATAGTCGTGAGAAAAAATGGAAGAGAAACTATTGATTTCATAGTCATGATAAATAGCGGAAGCAAGAAAATGGATAAGGTTAAACAATAAGTCAGGCTTATTTTCATCAATCAAGTATCTGATTGCGGGTGTTTTCTAGCTAATTTCTGTTTGCCTGTTTGATTCATATCATATTGTGGGTCCCAATAAATCGAACTTCATTTGCTAGAAACATGGTTTAAATGAATAAAACTGATTTATTCTCTAGTGTCGTAAAATATTAAAATCTCATGTATTATTGTTGCAGCATTTGCTACAACACAGATAGCTGGGAATTGATGTCCAAGTATGCAAAGCGGTTTGTGAAGGCTGGAGTAAAACTGAGACGAACTTCATTTGATACTTGGATGACATTTGCTGCCAAATTAGGTCCCCGTTTACTTTCCTTAAATTATCATTATGAAAAAATGCCGGAAAGTATCTTTTCAGCTGTCGTGAGTTATTACCGACCCCTCTATGTCTCTCCCCTGCGCTGTGAATGAAGTGAGTAATCATTTGATGTTTCGGTCATTCTGCAATTATAGATTTTATTTGTTTGATACAGGAGATGTTGATAATTTATGGAAGATTGAGAAGTTGAGATTGGGAATGATGAAAACTCACACAATTGGTAGCGGGTTTTCATGTGCCAAGGTGAGGGAGTTAAAACACTATTAAATAATCGTTCAAATCCTATTACAACAATAATAACTATTCCGAATCCCACCTTACTGGGGTACAGAGAAGGTAAGATGTAGACAGCCGTACCTCTATTCTAGAGTAGAGACTGGTTCCTGGATGACCTCCGGCTGATTATATAAATTGAAGTTGTAATTTTGGACTTCAGATCCTGTTAATTCTCTTGTAAATTTGTGTTCTATTTTAGACGTGTTAAAACGTTCGACTTCTTTCAGGGGTTACTTCTTGAACGTAAACCTGAAGAAGCTGCTGCAGTTGTTCAAGTCGTCACAGAGGTATTGGTATTATTAGTTTAGCTTTTATTTTGTGAATCGCTCACCGTTTTGAAATAAAATCAAGTAACCAAATTTAACTAGAATAATGAAAACATAAAAACTGAATCGTGTTTCTTGAACGTGTAATCCCTCCGGGCACTATCTTTTATTACACATTATTACTTGATGACAGACATTACCAGAGACGAAAATGCCAGATATAATGGCGGAACTCGAGAAGCTGGTTAGTGAATGGCCTTTGGAGGTTATAAAGCATCGAAAAGATGAGGGCAAAACGGTAATTGAATGTCATATGGCTGTGACTTCTCTCTTGAGAATATCATTTGCTAATGATGTATTCACTTCTACTGTTTCTTTTACAGGCTTTGGCTGCTGCTTTGCAAGAAGATATCCCTACGATGATTGATAGCCTTTCAAGCTTGGGTGTAAAGACGAATGTAAAAATGGACGATTTGACCAAAACGCCCTTCTAAGACTTAAAACTCGACATATGCATACAAGTGTTGCGTAAGTTAAACTTGATTTTTTTCAAATAGCCTTTAGAATCCGATATTAGAAATGGTTGCTACTTTCTTGTTTTTGGGTTTGAGAACTGATGTTAACAAGGGGTTGTTTTGTCTCTTTAAAAGGTTCGTTTCTAGATCCAGATTACACCTAATGTTTTTTTTCATTTTTTATTCTTCAATAAAAGAACTTTACTGAAAATGGCTGAAAAAACCTCGTGAACGACGGACGACATACAGAAATCGAGTATTTTGTTTGCCAATTTCTTGTTTGTATAAAACAAAGTTTACTCACTAAAATGGTCATTCTGATGCCAGAGGACCAGTGAAAATGTTGTATTAGCTGATGTACCACTAATACGAGGTGAGTCGTTAAAGCTTTGATTTTTAGTATTATCGTCTTATTTAGGTCATTCGGTAACTTGATAAGCAGATGGAACCATGATCCGCTGGTGTTGCGGCTGTCAATGGTTTGAAAGCATGCATGAACTTAAAGTGTCCTCAAGGAATGTTAAGATCAGTACCATGTTTCATAAGGTTGGAAACTTATAAAACAATGAAGCGAATTAAAATTATTTTGAAATACTTGAAAGTTCAATAAACATCTTAGTCTACCAAGTTGGTGGAAGAAACATACTTCAAGAAGATGATTGGGAAGTCAATCCCTATGAATGAATTGCCCTATCTTGAGTTTTGACAAAAGAATATACAATTTGCAGCATACATTCTACGTTCGTGGGAGGTTTCTCACTAAGCAATCTCTCTATCTATCTCCCAGATATATGATTGTTTACATCTTATATCCTCCATACTCTACTTAGGGGGGATTAGGTATTGTTGTTGTAGCATACATTCGACCATTGTTTTGCGTCTTTCTTAACATCTTGATTTTCATAACCAATTTAAAATTCTTACAAAACTTTAATTTTAAGAGTTAATTACACGGTTCGTCCTTTAAGATGTGTCTAAATAACGCTCTTAGTTCTTTATTTGAAAATCTTGTAAAGTCGGTCCTTAATTTTCGAAAGTCGAACACGGAGGGTCCTTTGTCTGTTAAAATATGTTAAACTTTTTAAAATGACCATTTTACCTTTTACCTTATTAGTCCTTATCCAATTTCTTTAGTTTTAAATTATTTAAAAAATCATTTTATTATTAAATAATTATATAATACTGTTTATTATAAAATATAATTAAAAACCTCATCCAATCTCTCTCTAGAACATCACGACCACAATAAACCCTAAAAAATACTCTCTTTTAATCTCCCTCTCATCACCATATGTCTCTCTCTTTTGAATATCACCGCTACCATAAACCCTAAAAGATACCCCTTGTAATCTTTCTTTTGCAACCATGTACATACATCTCTTTCTCTCTCCCCTGCAACCCCATCAGGAACTCCATCCCTGCCACCGTACTTCCGCCATCACATGAACCCTACCCCAAGCCTAGTCAACATATTCCCACCATTTTCCGCATCGTGAACCACCATCCGTCCACCATCCACTACATAGATATGGAGTAAGCTACCACACAGATTTGGAACAACTGTGAAATGACTACGAAATCCGCTACATAGATTTGGACTAATCACTCCTTTGTTAGCTAGATTAGACCTAACTCCTTAGATCATGAATCGATTGTGAGCTACTGTAGCCAAGAGCTTCACAGATTCGTAATCCGACCACTAACCCACAACTGATCAGATTGTCGACTTGCAACATAAATTTGTCAATTTGGTGTCGGAGAAGAGAAAGAGATCTACATAATAATCTGACCACCAACCATAGATCTGCAACAAAATATGGACATAATGAATAAATCTGTAAAATCTATGTGGAACCGATGAAAGAAGCATTGTCTATTTGGTGGAGTTGAAGAACCCAAGTCAGCAGCCACACATGGTTTTATTTACATATATGTTGCCGGTGGCCGGAGGGCGGTGACTGGAAAGAGAGAAGGAGAGAGAGCATTGAGAATGACTAAATGAGAGAGAGAGCATTGAGAATGACTAAATGAGAGAGAGTACATCTTTGACAAAAAAATATTAAAAACAAAAGAACACCTTTGACTAAAAACTCTAAAGGTTAAAGTTTTTTTTTAAGTAGAGATAAAAAAATTAAAATAATATTTAATTTTCTAAAGGACCATACATGTAATATTGGAAAAGGGTAAAATAGACATTTTAAAAACTTTAACACTAGCACGGTTAAAGTTAACGGCCAAAGGACCGTCCGTGTTCAACTTTTGAAAATTAAGAAGTGACTTTGCATGATTTTCAAATAAAGGACCGAGAGTGTGATTTAGGTATATTTTAAAGGACCAACCGTGTAATTAACTCTAATTTTAATTATAAACACAATTTTGACATTGCAGACAAGCTCATAACAACTTCATCAACAAATAAGGGTCGTAAACAATTTTGACTCGCAACAACCATGTCGCGAGTCAACCTGGTTTTGAGAGTTTTTATATAATTGAAAAACTAAGTCAACAAGGTTTTGAGAGTTTTTATATATTTGAAAAACTAAAGAAAAACAACCTACAATAACAAAAAAAAAGAAAGAAAAAAAACATAACCTACTTTGTCAAAATCATATTCTTTAATCCAAACATATAAATCAAGTTCAACATAATATATAACACAAATAAAAAAAGGTTCAAACATCAAACAACAATTGTCATAGGTTCACAATCAAACTAAATTTCGGATCTTGAGACATTAGAGTGTTATATTTAAGTGTGAGTTTTAGGTTTAACATAAAAACAATCTGAACCGGGTCAAAACATGCTAGTTCAACCATAAACCCGCCTTGGTCAATCCGATCAACAAATCTACAAAAACGATATATTTTGACCCGCTACTCACAACCAATTTAAACTTTTTAAATCAGTGTTTCCATAGTAAAAGTAACGAATATTTTACAAAGTTTGGCCATATGTATCATATGGTATTATACAGCCAAAACTTTCTTCCGGCTTAGCATACATAGTCAGTATTACGTGTATCTAAATAACCGACCATATTAAACATAGTAAACATACGATATAAAAGCAAAAGCATGTTCCTCTATCCTGGTTATGGTGGGGAAAGTAAACATGTTACATGTGGGGAAAGTAAACATGTTACCGGTGGGGAAAGTAAAGATGGGATGGGTTAGCTATAAAAGCTAGTGAGCACAGAAAACATAACATGTATAGGACAATCATTTAGATTACACAATATATCACACACTACTATCCTAGCACATTAAGGTGTGTAGCCGTTTGACTGTAGCGATCTTAGCAGCGATCTTAGCTCACTGGCCCTAGTAAGGGGTTCTATCACACCAACTCATGAGGTGGGTAAGCATATAGCGGTCCACCATATGTCAATACTGTCATGGGCCCAATTAATTGCTACACCCCTCGGTATGAAGAATAGGTTCATGTAATACCATGACTTATAAAGGTCTACTTATACCCATTACGACTCTAGTTCAAACTTCACCCTTGCGGCTGTAAGCCGTAACCCTTATGGCAGTAAGACCCTTATAGCCGTAAGCTGTAACCCTTACGACTGTAAGCCTCTAAGCATAGTTCTAGTTCGCGATTTTAGTTTCTATCTTTGCGGGAAAACATCTCAAAACACCCAAACTCATTTCAGATGTTTCAAAACACTTAGTGTGATCATAGGGGACTTTATTGTTGGGTTTCTATGGGCATGCAACGGAAGCAAAAAGAACAAGAATTCAAGACAAACAAATGGTTCAAAGAACCAAAGTTCCATAAAAATCCACCACATGGACCATATTCTACATGCAAGAAATGCAACATGAAAAAGAAAAGAGAATAAGTTATACCTTTCTTGAGAAGCTGGGGATACCAAGGATGGTGGATGATCTTTGAAAGCCAAGTAAGTCTCCCTCTATTGTTAGTCCACCCGAGTTTGTATGATCTCCTTGTACTAGCATGCCTTCTAGTGATCTACAAAGACTTGTAATTACTGTTTGGAACAAAAACCTCACACCTATATGCTCCTTTGCAAGATTGTAGCAAGAACACACATAAAACACTCTATTAGGACCTCACAAGTTAGCCTTAGTGTATGTGTGTAAGTATGAGCTAGAGAGCCAAATGGAGATGATGTATGGTCCATATATAACTCCCTAGATGGCCTTTTAGTGCACCTGGCCAAAGAGTAATCATGAGCTAACACATTCATTGGTTGAAGTGGTAGGCAAAAGCAAAAACTGGCCTGTAGTCTAAGGAGTATTCATGAGCTAACACATTCATTGGTTGAAGTGGTAGGCAAAAGCAAAAACTGGCATGTAGTCTGACACATCTTCATGCGTGAACATTTAAATCTTCACGTTGTGAAGTCTCTTTGGCCCACTTCAAATGCAACTCAATCAAATTTGATCCTTTTAGCCCCTTCCACTTTAGTTTCTATCAAGATCAATCCCCGGTGTGTGACCCATTATGCCCATGCTTCATCTGTAGTGATACCGGTCCGTGGGCATACTATAACAAACTCCCACTTGCACATGACGCACCGTACCCATAATACCACATACAAAGAGTGGCCTCTAGTAAGGCATCTTTGCTCTTAAGCCAACACAGGTTTTGTCATCCCTGACAAATGCCAAATCTCAATCATGGTATGAAATGGCCCTATAGATAAGTGATCAATCATCCCTTTGTTTGTGATATCCACGTGAACATGAGAAATGGTTTAATGTCAATCTCTAGATCGTTCTCAATTACATTTCTCGATCAAGATTGACGTTGACCTAAGTTTTAGTTGCAATCGATCAAACATCATCACAACTCGAGCACGGCCATGCATTTTGACGTAAGTGCTCAATCATCGACGGGATCATGGATGTCTCTCTAAACTAGAGGAACAAATCCCTTTGACTACATTGCTCCGCCACGTACACCATGCTTTACCCAAAAGCTCTCTTTATAACAGCAAATCACAAACTCCATTTGAAAGCAATCAAAGCAAAGCAGGTCTATGCTTTGGAACACATGTATCTACAGTCTAAGGATGAAATGATATTATCATCCCGAGTTACTCGTGACAAAAACCATGAAGTAAGCTTAGGCGTGGTTCGTCCGGTCACTTCAAATATTCAAGCAATGGCGAAATGTTGCATCTCTTGTATTCAATCCATTATTGGATACGTGACCAACTCCTTCGCTCAGTCTTAAGTCAAACTTTCTCCCCATAAAAAATGACCGACTGCGGACGTTTAGAATGAAAAAGCATTCTAGAAAGTGATTAAACATGCTAAGATTGAACATAGTAAGGATTTATGAAAATACCCACCCACGACACATTATTAAATCTCCATCTAATAATCGATATAGTATGAAATACAATACTGCTTAATGTTCCCAAATTGATAAATACATATAAAACATAAACTAAAATATACTCAAGCCAAGTCACTAGCGAATCTAACACCTATTGATCTAGTGTGAGAATCATGGATAACTTGTGACAACGGTGTAGTGAAGAGATCAACCAAGTTGCTCTCCGATGCTACTATGCTGATGACAATATCACCACTCTCTATCACATATCTGATGAAGTGGTATTTCTGAGGAATATGTCTTGTCCGTTTGTGAACTCTTTTTCCTTTGCCAATCCAACCGCACCAACACTATCGCATAAAATATATACGAGGTCGGTAATGCTAGGAACAACTCCAAGATCTTGGATGAACTTCCTCATCCACACAGCTTTGTTTGCTGCTTCACTTGCTGCAATGTACTCTGATTCAGCAGTCGTCCTTGTCTGTTTTCCGCTTCACTTGCTGCACCACCATTTAAAAGGAAAATAAACCGCATTTATAATCGGCAGTCGGTCCTTGTCTGTTTGGAAGCTTGCATCAGAGTACCTCGCACTCCGAGCACTTTTTCACCACCATACACGGAGAACATCTTCTTTGTTCTCCGAAGATACTTAAGAAATTAGATTATAATTAACTGAGAAAACTCAATTTGATATTACATACATTTAAAAGGAACACAAACCCCAATCAATCAAGCTCTAATTGAGCTTCACGTGTGTAGAAATTAGATTATAATTACCTAAGAAAACTCAATTTGATATTACATACATTATAGACACTTCCTTAGTGACTATAGCTCAAGAACACATTGAGAAATGGTTAAGACGAGTTACTTCAAGTTTACTTGGATCTGAATCGCTACAAGGGAATTAGATGGTTGGATTCTTGACTTCCGTTAAGAGAACTTAGATGGATTTGGTGTTGTTCTTGGCTTTGTAATTTCCCAGACAAGTTGCAAGTGTGTGCTATTTAATCTAGGGTAAGCTGACATTTGAGTGGGTCTTATCTCAAATAGCGGGTATCCCGCACCCTATCCGACTTACAACTTAACTTATAGTTATCCATTTAACTTATAGTTATCCGTCGCCTTTTCGCATCTCCGCCGCTGCCCTTTCTTCTCTCCGCCATCTTCGCCCTTCCCCGTCTCCGCCATCGCCCTTCTTGGTCTCCACCTCCGCTATGGTCTTTCATGTCTCCGCCTCCACCACAGTCGCCCTTCAACCGTTTCTGCCGTCGCCCTTCACTGCCTCCGCCTTTACCATTGTCACCCTTCACCGTCTCCACCTCTTCCATCGTCGCCTTTCACCGTCTCCGCCTATGTCATCATCACTCTTCACCGTCTCCACCTTCCATATCTCCGAGCAAGTTAAGTTGTGAAGGTGAGTCGACTCCTTCACCTTGTTTGCCCTAGAAATCCCATTGTCTTTTACGTGAACCAAACAAGGTATGTGATTAGATTTGAAATCCCATGGGATTTGGAATCCTTAGGATTTCAAATTCTTGAACCAAACACCCCCATAGAGAATTTCACATACGACTTCTCCCGCCTCAAAACTTCCAAGACTTCATGCAGATAAACCTCATGTTCTACCTTGGTCTTAGAATAGATTAAAATATCATTAATAAAGATGATAACAAATTTGTCCAAGGATGAAAAACGTGGCTCACGAGGTCCATGAAGATAAAAGGGGCATTCGTTAAACCGAAAGACAACACTAGAAATTCATAATGCCTATAACGAGTTCGAAAAGCAGTATTTGAAATATCCTCGTCTTGGACTCTCACTAGGTGATAACCTAAACTAAGATTAATCTTAGAAAAGAAACTCACACCCTTCAACTGATCAAAATCATCAATACGCAGAAAAAGGTATTTATTATTCACCTCTCTTCTATTCAGCTTAAGATAATCGATACACATGCGCATTGGCCCTTCTTTCTTTTTAACAAATACAATAGGGACCCCATATAGATGAACTAGGCCAAATGAAACCCTTAAGGGGCCTTCACTACAGGAGTAGTTCTAGGAATGAGATCAATACGATATTATACTTCCCAAATAGGAGGAAGTCCAAGAAGGTTGTATTTCTTGGCATCAATAACATAATCTAGGAATTAATTATAGCCTTTACATAGAGCATTTTGAGCTTTCATAATAGATATCAGTGGAATATCACTTTTATGCCCGTAACATTGAGCCACTATGTGTGACTCACAAGGTAACTGAATTTTAATAAGCTTTCTAGAAGGTCAAATTTATGCTTGTTGATTACTTAACCAATCCATACCAATAACCGTATGAAAGTCGGCAATAGGCATGGGAATAAAATAAACGGGGAAACTAGTCCCATCAATATTAAAATCAGTATCAAGTACAAAATTAGAAACTAAAACCGTCTTTACGTCAGCAATTTCCACATCAAGAGATTTAGCTAAAGCGGAAACATGTAATTTCAACTTTTCACCGAAAGGTGCCGAAATAAATGAACAGTTTTGACCAAAATCAAATAGACACATGCGGGAGTAGCCTTTATGAGAAATATTCACATGATCACATCCCCCGCAGTCTTAGCCTCCTCAGCTGTCATCTAGAAGACTCGTCCCTTAGCATGGGGAGGGTTTTCTTTCTTTGGTGCTAATGAAGATTCACCCATCCCGAGATTAAGTTTCTTCGGTCAAGCAACAACTTTATGACCTAGTTTCATGTAATGAAAACAGATCATCTCCTTGAAGGTACACTCTTTCAGATCATGCCCCTTCTGACCACACTTTGGACAACGTACTGTGTCTGTGAATAATATGTACAAAAGTGTGCACATAAATGCATGTCTGGTCTCGATCTCTTGTAATATTCCCTTGAACTACTTTGACCACCTTGCCATTTTCTCTGTCTTAAACGAGAAAATTGCTGAGATTTTCTTTTATCAGCATTTGCTCGGTACTCAATCTTCCGTTGCTAAAAAGCCACCTCAATGGTCCTTGCTTCATCCAAAGTTTTGGTTCGTCTTACTTCCAATGCATAGTTAGGTGTATCAACAGAGCTTTGTATTACAGACTTCTCATCAGGGACTAAGTTGTTAAGAGACCTCAAATCTCAGTAAACTGGAGAATATGCTGATCCAAAGACTTGTCTCCTTTCCTCATACTTAGAGATTGTTCCTTTATACAATTAAGATCAAATCCTGTGTAGTACTTAGTTTGAACTTTCCTTGAAAATTCTGCCAAAGTCAAACTATCCAATATAGATTTATCCGGGAAACAATTACTGTATCCCACCATTCCAAAGCATGACCTCTTGACATTCTAATTGCAAAGTTAACTTTTGGTCCTCATCACAGTTACAAGAACCAAAAGCCTGATCCATTTCATGGATCCAACACAATGTAATAGTCGGGTCATAAATCCCTACATAGTTTGGTGGCTTACAAGCCATAAAAGTTTTAAAGGAACATGATTTCTTCACTTCAATTGTCTGTTTCTACATTAACCGTTCTTCACACTTACTAAGTTCTTCATGCAACCTCTACATCTTAGCTCGCAAGTCTTCTCCATAGGGGTGTTGGGTAGTAGACTGAGTAAGCTCAACTACATTCATAGAAGGAATAACCTTCTTAGTCGAACATTCGCCTTCAACATAAGCACTATGAACTTCTTCCCTATTTCGATTGTGGGCAAGATTAAGCCTTGTCTGGTTATTAAACATTTTTGCTTAGGACACAAGATGAACAAAAAAACTTTAATCTATAGGTAACCTATATAACAAGAAACTAACAAGTGCTCATTTCACTCAAACTTAAGCCCTGATACCATCTTGTAACACCCATATTTAACAACCAATATAAACTTTTTTGAAAGACTTGTTTTAACTATAACATCAGAGTTTTCATAACAAAAGCAGCGAATATTTTACAAGTTTAGTCATATTTATCGGATGGTATTATACAACCAAATTTCCATTTGACCAGTTATCAAACATAGTTGGAGTTACATGTACCTAAAATAACCAACCACAAACATAATAGACATATGGCATAAAAACCCAAAAGGGTGTTCCTTGATCCGTCCTAAAAGCTTCCAACAAACATACTACTTGTTACATTTAGGGAGAGTAAACATGGGAAGGGTAAGCTATAAAAGCTAGTGAGCACAGAAAACATAACATATATTGGATAATCATTCATATTACACAATATATCACACTATGCTATCCTAGCACGTTAAGGTGTGTTGCAGTTTGACTTAAACGGTTTATTGCCGGGTAGCGATCCTAGCGGCCCTAGTCAGGGGTTCTATCACACTAACCGATAAGGTGGGTAAGCATATAGCGGTCCACCATACATTGATACTGTAACGCATTGATTTTTATTAAAGAAATTTAATAGGAAATCTTGTAGTTTAAAAAAAAATTAGTGCAACCAAATATTCAATCTATGAATATTAACTAGTTCTCATTCATAGTATCAATTCCAACTTAACATCATACATATAATCAAACCTTATAACATAACAACTACATAAATTTATTGATAAAGTAATCCTTGACCTTGATTAATTACTAACATATATCCTTACGAACTTATAGTACCTACAATCCGTTAGCTTGCTACGATTCTTTAACTTGATTCGATTAAGTAGTTTGCTTCTTAGATACTTAGCATCCCAAAGTATGTAATCTCATTATACCATTTATAACACGACTCAATGGGCACCTGAAACAACCCAACACTTTACTCATTAACACTCATACACTTACCAAAATAACACTAAACATATTTAAACAAATGTAGACATGGAATAAAAGCTTACAACCCAAAACAGTACCCCTTATGGCCGTTAGGCTCCTCCCTACTTCCATAAACGGCCCCTGACAGCCTAGAACCGAGTAACAACAAGGCAGCAACCTTGATTCTTATTTTTACTCAACAATATTGACATGCAATCATATCTAGTAGTTAATATATGTTCCATAATCATAATATCATTCAAAAATCACACATGGAATACAATTTCATGTCTTAAGCGAGCTAATTAAAGCATTCTCTTACTAGACCAAGAGCACAAGAACACGAGATGATGATCTAATCTTGAATCCAGATTTTTGATACTTGAAAGTTGTTAAATGACACTGAACCTCATAATAATGCTTAATTCCTCACATGCAATCCTTAATGTTTGATTATCTCCTTGATTTTGAACTTTCTCTCTCTAGAATCTCTCTCACAAAAAAACACATACTAAGTGTGTAAGTTCCGGATGAAGAATGCTTCCAAATCTTGTTTATAACTTGTGTTAATTACACTTTCTCACTCTAATACACACACACAAAAATGGGCAACACACACTAGTGTGTGTATTTTAGTGCAAATTGCCTTTGTATAATACAAGTGTTTATGTGGGTACAATTACCCTTTATCCATTCACGTATTTCTATTTTTAAGTAACTTTTTAATCCGAATTTAATCTTGTGCCTATAATATAGTTTGACATATATTGTCAACCCTTATTAATTAAATCTCGTTATTATTCATGTTACATATATAATATTCTTTTTGGATTTTGAGTTGTTAAAAATTTCTTCCGCTTATTGTGATTTCATCCCCAAAATCTTGCTGGTTATAAGAGTGACTATCCTCATGTTGATCATACTCTAATATTTTGAAATAACATTTATATAGCTTATTCATATATCATTTCTCGTGCGTAATATACTCGTTTTTAGTTTTTGTCATTCTTTTGCGAAATACGGGCGATAATACCCATTTTTCTGAATTGTAATAAAAGAACAATATTATTGTGTTATTTATGAAGAATGGTGTCTTACTATTCATACATTTAAATTTATGGAATTAAATAAGGGTTTTAAGGGTGTTTGGGCAATGGGCTTGCATGAGATTTTTTTGAGGCACTGTGTACTCAGCCTAGCATTGAGACTGGGTATTCACCTAATCAATATATCAAATCAATGACGGGGTCTGTTTGGCACCTAAATGGACACCTAAATCGGACTGAAGGGTATAAATACCCAATTAGGACACAATAACATATGTTTACTTACTGTAGTTGCAATTAAGAATTGTTGAGGTGTTGTGCGTGTGTGTTCTTCACTACCGAGGAGAAAAGAGCCCGAATCATCATCGTTTTTGCATCTAATTGATCAAGGAATCATCATGTAACAATCCTTAATCCCTTGTGAATGGTTCTATGTAGATTCTATCACAGTTAGTCAAAAATTGTTAGTGTTCTAATTGGATTTATAATCGTTCGAGATTGTATTCATAGCCGAGAGTTTTAATGGACCTTGGAGTGCTTAATATTTATTAGAAATGAAATTAATCATGAGGTGTTATTTAAAATGATGCCTAGGATATTTTAAAACAAAAATGGATTGAAATGATGAAGTTTTGATTAAGTTTGATTATGAGCGAGTCGAGTGTGTGTATAAAGGATCGCAAATGTTCTTGGCCAAGCTCGAATAGAAGAAATTGTAATACCTTGAGATGAATGGAAAATTGTTACTGTGTTTGCAAACTAGAATCGCAAACTAACTCTTGTATTAATCGCATATCTAGATCGTAAAATGGGTTGAGTCACTTCGTAAGATTCCCTTAAATTGTGAATCTCAATGGTAAAACCCTAAGGGTGTGTTTGGTAGGGAGAAAAGGAAAGGGGAGAAATGGAAATGAGAGGTTTTCTCTTGTTTGGGAGAAATCATCTTCAAAATGGGCGGAGAAATGCCATTTCTCTTTCTCTACTCCCTTTGTATCTTCATTTCTCTCCATTTTGTGGAGAAATGGTGAGAAATGACAGCGATCTTCTTGCGATGGGCGATGTGTGTTGCGATGAACCCTAAACTGTCGTCTGTTGATAGGGCGATGTGTTTCCAGTGATCTTCTTGCGATGGCAGCGATCTTCTTGCGATGGGCGATGTGTTTCCGGCGAAGCGACCAACGCCGCCGCCGACGTCATCGTCGATTGAATTTCGTCGTCGTCATTTGTTGCGATGTGTTACCGGCGAGGCGGCCAACGCCCCAGCTGCAGCCATCGTCGTTGTCTGTTGCAATAGAACCCTAACCGCCGTCGTCGATTGAACTTCGTCGTCGTCGATTGAACCCTAATTCGTCTTGTCTGTTGCGATAGAACCCTAGATCGTCGACGTCGGCGAGGTGGCTAACGCCGCAGCCGACGTCTGTTGCGATTGAAGCCTCGATCGTTTGTGGTTGCGATGTGTTTTCCGGCGATGTCTGTTGCGATGTCGTCGATGGAACCCTAATCGTCGTCGCCGTCGTCTGTTGCGATGTCATCGATGGAACCCTAATCGTCGTCGCCGTCGTCTGTTGCGATGTCGTCGATGGAACCCTAGTTTTATGGCGATGATGAGTGTCCGGCGTCGGCATGGTGGCGTCACTGCCGCCGCCGCCGAGCTTCCGGCGACCTGAGCCTGATTTCTCGTTTTCATTTCTTGACGGTACCAAACAAGGACATTTTTACTCATTTCCATTTCTCCATATTTCCATTTTTCTCCCATTTCCATTTCTCCCATTTTCCTTTCCCTGTACCAAACACCCCCTAAATCCTTTAATTAATCTTTAAAATAACAAGAAACTTTTCTTATTAAAAATCCTTTAATAAAAAACTCAAAAAGAAACTTTATTTAAAATCTTTTTATAAAATTAAAAACACTAAAAAAAACATTAAAAAAAGGGTTTTCTTGGGACTCAAAAGCCGCCCCTCTGTTTTTTGTCGACTCCTTTTCTTCGCCGCTTCCCTTACTGCCGTCGCCTTCTTCTAATCCACCAAGACCTTCAATGGTTTTCTTCTTCGGCGTTTCTGTGCTCTGGTGGTTATACATTTTCTGGTTGAGAGACCTCTTCTGGTTTCCTTTTTTTAAACGAAGATGATTGTTCTTGACACGCTGCTTGTTGGCGTTCGCGTTCGCAGTGGCCGCTTGATTTTCTCCGGTTATCTTCTTTGGTCAAGGTAAGTCCCCTTTGGGTGCCAGATGGTGGTAGATCTACTATGGATCGGCCGCCCTGTGTATCCCTTTGATTCCAATCGAACCCCTTTTATGGTGTTCTTTTCTTTCGATTTTCCGGCAAAAAATTTCGGTTGCCTCTTGGTAAATGATGAGAACCTTGGTGTTAACCTCGGCTCTGATACCAAATAATAGGATCAAAACTTCAAAAACATATAAATCTAAACTCTAAAACTTGCAAATCTTGTTTTTATAAACTTAAACTTTCAAATCCCGAATCTGATAGGGTTACATCTAAAACTGAGTATAAATGCCCTATTTATAGATTGTGATGGTGGTGGTTTCTGGCGGTTACTCTGCCGTTTGACGGCGACGGCCGGCGGCGGTTGGCCGTCGACGGTTGCTGGTGGTGGTTACACCACGGTGGTACTGCCCCATCCAACTACACACATACTTTACTAACTAAAACAATAATAATATTAAAAACTGTAAACTTCTTTTGACAATTATTTCCAACAGACATCTAGTGCTAGGTATATAACGTTAGCAAATCGCTGCAACAACGGTACCATGTTTTGGTCGCAGTGGATATTAAATCGGAGCGGAGAAATAGCTCAAGATTGATTCAACATTCTGGCGGTGAAAATTGGGTTTTGTAAAGTGTGAACGTTGAGGTATAACAGCGGTTAGGCAATAGGTAGTTAGAGGCTATCCTTATTTGATTTCCACCTCACAAATTTTTAAGAGGGTAACCCTTGTATGTGTGGGTGTATTTGGCAAGCCACTAAGTAAGAGTTGAATTATTAATTTTGGATAGCGTAATGTCTGTAATTCAATAGGATTTAATTACCCAGTTTCTAACAAAAAGTGGATGTGGGGTATATAATGTGTGAAAAAATTAAGACACGTTAAGTTACGCCCATGTGTTACGTAACGTTCTAGAAAGTGTGGCCGATTGTCTCTTTTTCTTCTTTAGTTTTCTTCCACAGTATATGTGTATGCTTCGCATGTCTATATGTCTTAGGGGGTGTTTGGTTGGTGTTATTTGGGAGGATTTTATGGGCGTGAGATTTCAAACCCCTCTAAATGTGGTGTTTGGTTTGGCAAAATGGGATGAGATTTCAAATCCTAGGATTTTATAAAATCCCACAGACGAGGGATTTCTAAATCCTTTGAGGTATTCTCTCCGGCGACTCTCTGGCTAATATTGCGGTGAACCATCATCGATTTCGCCGTCGCCGTCACCCGTCACCATCGCTTTGTTGTCCACCGTCAGAAACCCTTCGTCGTCGTTCGCCTTCGTCCGCCGTCATTCGCCTTCGTTGTCTCCGTCGTTCGTCGTCCACCATCAGAAACCCTTCGTCGTTGTTCGCCGTCGTTCGCCTTCGTCCGCCGTCATTCGCCTTCGTTGTCGCCGTCGTTCGTCGTCCACTATCAGAAACCCGCCATCGTTCGCCTTCGTTGTCGCCATCGTTCGTCGTCCACCATCAGAAACCCGCAATCGTTCGTCGTTCGCCTTCGTCTGCCGTCGTTTGCCCTCGTTGTCGCCATTGTTCGTCGCCCACAATCAGAAACCCGCCGTCGTTCGTCATCCACCGTCGTTCGCCGTCAACCGTCCTTCCTCTTCGATGGTGGGAACAGGTGTGGTGGTTGGCTGTTGATGGGTTTAGTGGCGGTGGAAATCTCATCTAAGAAATATGAACCAAACGCAAGATGGGATTTTAAATCCTACCAAATACCAATCCTATTATAAATGCAAATCCTTCCAAAAACAATATTTGAACCAAACACCCCCTTAGTTTGCCTTGGTTTCATTTTCACCCGTGTTAATAACGTCTTTCCCTTTTGCTCCTACCATTTACAAAAGATTATCAAAATAGCATGATTCGGAGACAATGATTGAGGTACATATATGTACTCTTAAATCAACACATGTGTTGAAAAACAAATTTGAAATTAAATCAATGTTTTGAAAAACAAATACGATGCTATTATTCCAACGTTTTTTTAAGCAAAACTCTAAAGGTTCGTTTGGTTCGCGAAATGAATATAAAGAAATTGAAATTTGACCAAGGAATTGGAATTCAGAGAAATTGAAATCCGGGAAAAATTATATCTTGTTTGGTTAGTAAAAACCGGAATTAGAATCTAACCAAAAATAAATTAGTTCAATATGTATAAACCAAAATAAATTATACTATCAACCGCCTAACACCCCCTATCCTCTCCGCCACCCTACCCCGGCCCACCCCTACCCTAACCCCACTCTATCACCTTACCCTACCTCTATCCTCATCTCATCTTACTCTGCCTTACTCACCCTACCCCCACCTCCAC
>JAUEJL010025652.1:0-21572 GCA_032274825.1 Drosophyllum lusitanicum | reverse complement strand
GTTAGAATCATAACCTCCATAATTCATGTTTCATAATTAATCAAGACCGGGTGGATTCGACTCTAGGTGAAACAAATATTTGATACTGTTCATAGTCAATTTCCTTATATTCCATCGTTCTTTTGCTCGTCAATTCTATTTAATTAGTCTTTATTAGTATATTAGCAAATCCTCTTTAGATAATTTATTTTAGGTTAATTAGTGAAATCTAGTTTAATAAAATATTACTACTATCCCCTGTGGAGACGACACCCTACTTGTCTAGACTATACTACTACACAATCCAGTCATACTTGTTGGTAGTGTGTGGTGAAACTTGGGTGATTTTGTACTTTAATTTAAAACCTGATTTTTACTCATCATTTTTGGCGTCATTGCTGAGGAACAGTGGTTATTTTGTTTAAGTACTAGATTGAGGTACACCTGTAGTCCAGTACTTCTAAAGCGTTCTCTTGTCTTTTCCTTAAGTTCCTAAATACCTAAGAATAAGGTATATGATAATCGTTACTCTTACTTAAGTCAAAACACAACTTCTCAACTTTTCATAGGACATGGCACGCCCGTGCCCTACTCACAGGTACACCCGTGGTCAACAGGCACACCTCGAGTCTATCTAGGGTTAGGCACGCCCATACCCTTTTGAGACACGCCCGTGCCTCCTCAGGTACATCTTGGGGCACGGTTCGTTCTTGATGGGCACGCCCATGCCCTGCAAATTACAGCAGCCGTTTTGCCTGAAACTTGCTGTCTCCGACAAAAACCCATTCAATTCATTTCCATCATAACCAGTACCTCTAAATATTCCCAAAACACTTACTAACTATTTTAGGCAGCATATTAATATCCTTTGATCACAAATCATCCTCCAAACTCAACTAAATCAATAAACACTTTAAAACATAAACAAAAAGAATACTTACAATATTTAGATTTGATTTCTCTCAATCACTATCCGTTAATCTTCCTTGTTAATCACCAATCACAGCTCCAGATCATGTGGTTAAAAGGTATATGTATGTGTGTTTAGAAAGAAGCAAGGAAGGAACAAGAAAATATGCAAGAAGAAAGAAAATCAAAGGAGAAGATACAAAAGAGAGGAGGGCTGCCGACCTTAGGGTCGGTTGGCTCTTTTAGCGGGTATCCCGCTCATCTATCCGACTTACAACTCATCCATACACTATCCTTAAATCCAAACGAGGATATATTTGGAACCATTATTTAAAACCATTTAATAATTTATAACTTCTATTCGTTTTTCTCAACTTTTATTCCTAACTCATTTTAAACACCTTTTTATAAAATTAGGGGTGTTACAAGACGATCTCATTCTTGTTAGCAAACCTTTTATGTATATCATGTGCATTTGTAGTTTCACTCGTGTATGATGTATTGTGTGGAACTTTATGTGCTCATTAAGCATTTTCGCTTATTAGTGTGATGTTATCCTTTTCAGGTATAGCCTGTTGATATCGTCACATTTAGATATATATATTTTAAGCGATATTTATTTTACTTTAGCATGTTATTTTTCATAAATAAGTTAAAAAATACTTAATATCTTGAATTGTTGGTTTTCAGGTTAAAAAGACGGATTGTGAAAAGTTTTGACAAAAAACCGAAGAAAAATGAAGAAATAAGAAAAGCTGTCTAATCCGATACACCTTCACTATTTTGAATATATCTCACTCATACGAACTCAGATTGAAGTGATTCAAAAAGCCACAGAAACTAGACTCGGAGGGCTACAACCACGTAGAAGAGAAGTTTGCATCCGTCTCCAAATAGATGCGTTATTATGGTCCAACGTGACGCGTCAAGTTCAAAATTTGAAAAGGTCGCGATTTATCTATCTAACACGACACGTTTTAGACTGTAACACGATGCGTCAGTGCCAAAACATGAAATCTATAAATTCAACCCTATTTTCTACCTAAGAAAGATATGTGCGATTCTAGGGTTCCAATTTGACAGCCGAGGACATCCATAAGTGATTTCAAGGCCTGAGAGAAGGTTTGGAGCTCAATAACGAAGAGAAAGACCACAACTTTGACGAGATTGACTCGGCTTTGCCACCATCGGTCTATAATGGTTTGCACATTATGTTCTTTTTCGTTTTTGATGTGTTCTAGTATGTCTATGGGCTAGGTTTTCTGTTTTAGCCTAGATTAGATGAACCCTTGTTTATTGGTTTGATTTCTACGGACCCGGATGTTTAGTAATTGTATAATTTATCACGTTTAGCTTTTTCAAAGTTCCATCCATGTTAAAGTTTCTATCTTTATGACATATTGTTGAGTTTTCATAGGTTAGATGACCATTCTATCTATGTTTGCTTGTATCATGATTTGCTATGACCATTAGGGATCATGACTAGTGATGGACCAAATCCTAAGGTAGGGTTATAAAGTAATTAACTTTAATGTGTTTGAAAATTGCATGCGATGATCATTCGGTGTTAATTGATTGAATTTGTGACCAATACAAATCAATAGATCAAGTCTAGCTTGATACGAATTTATTGACTAATTATGGGGATAGTTAATGTCATGACCATTGGATTAATGTTTCTATAGTTGTAGGACTAGTGAGTCGGACCAAGAGATCTAGCTAATTTAGTAATCGGTATATAATGAATAATATCCATTGAATAATTCCATGAGATTGACCGTATACAATGGGGGTAATCGAGTCTAAGTGAGAATACTTCATATTGATTGTTTCTATTTCAAGCTCTCAGCTTTATCTTACTTTTGTGTTGTTTTCTGTTTAGTCTATTTATTATTTTAAATATTGTATCGCATTCTTAGAAGTTATTCCAAAATTTCCCTATTTACTTGCTTTCTTTATACTAATTAATAATTAAATCTTTTAAATCTGAAATCATACCCGTTCTCCAAGTGTTCAACACTCGGCCTTAACAGAACTATATTGTGATACGATTAGGTACACTTGCTTATTTGTGTTGTAGTCGGTACTTTGGTGATTCCAATTTATAAATTTAAAACCTGATCCGATTGATGCACATCAGTGTCCTAAGCTAATTTCTAGGGATGTCAAAATGATGGCACCTGCAAACGTGAGGATAATAGAAGGGGGCCTGGAATGAGCAACGAAGTTGTAAGGGGAAGAGGTTGACCCTTCCAACTTACTGCCGAAGAGGACAGAGTTGAGCCCGATGTTGTCGCATGCACTTATCTTGTTAACTTGGTACCCGCACTTGTAATATTCGATTTAGGTGCCGGTAGATCCTTTATATTTTTCTTTTTTGTGGAACCTTCAAACAAGCACCGGTGAAGTTAGAAATACCTTTAGAAGTTGAAATAGTCGATGACAAGGCTTTAAATATGTCAACGCTATACAAGGGTAACGTGAAAGAATTGGAGGCCAAGAGGTTCGTAGTATATTTGATTATGATCGCGATGCGGGAGTTCCATGTGGTTGTAGGTATGACTGGTTGGGTCAACACCAGGCTACCATCATATTAAACCAGAGAGAGTTTAGCGTTCAAGCTCCAAGTGTGGGAGAACTTACTATCGTCGGAAAACAGAAAAGAGGGGAAGCGGCCTTTTGCAAGGTAACTAAAGCAAGAAAGTATCTCCTACACGGGTGTACCGCGTTCCTAGCTCACGTAATAGATGGAAGGAAGGAAAAGGGCATCTTGTAGGTGTAGGATGTACCGGTGGTTAGAGAATTTCCAGAAGTGTTCCCTAAGAATATGTCGGGGATCCCTCCCAATTCACAAGTGGAGTTCAGGATTGATCTAGTATTGGGTGTGGCTCCAATAGCAAAGACTCCCTACTTATTAGCTCTAGTAGCAAAGACTCCCTAAGTGGAGTTCTATGATTCGATCAATTTCTGACAAGGGAACAAACTGCTCAGTAGCAATCACTTTCGAATTTTCCCAAGTCATAACTTCAATCCTTGCATAACCCCATTGTTTCACCTCTATATCTCACCGGTCTTTTGCAGCGCCCCTCATCTAGTTGGAAATGTATCTCACTTTATTCTCAGGTGCACATGAACATGTGTGGAAGGCACCCTCTATCTCTGAGATCCATATGTGACTGATAATCGGATCAGTTGACCCGTAGAACAACAGTGGTTGGCATGCAACAAAGTCTTTGAACGTGTAGACTTTCGAGGCTTCTCTGATGACAACATTTGGTTGGGGATTAACCTCTTCACCTCCTGCAGCTAATCTTGTTGCTAGCTCCTGTCTAACTACCTCTCGATTCTGTTCTTTCATCTGTTCCACAACTTGAGTAACAATATAAGGTATACTCTATTCCATATCCCGACTAAGTTCTTGTGTGATTGACTTTTTTAATGTAGGTTTAGAAAATTCTTGGTTTAGATCTGGTGCTTCCTCATTTCTAACATTATGTACCCCTGTTGGGATTCTTCCAACAGTAACACTGGTTTCTATCCCTTCGGGTCTATGACTAGAACCACCCTCAGGGTTATTTGCTGCTCGTGAACCTCTTGTGTTAACCATTCTGAAATTAAAGTGGATGTAGCTCTCACAAGCAAATACATATGTTTTTAGGTTTCTCACTTATTTCATTCTTATATTACTATAAACAATGTTCACATATATTCTTTACTATTATGGAAAGCCTAATTGATACTTAATAGCTTTCTATTCTTACATACTACTCCTAACCTGATCCATAAGACATAGTCATGATTCTGTCAAGTTCCGGTATATACCATACATTTGTAGTAGTATGGGCCCCATTACCACTTCAAATTCACCATATGTACTAAATCTTAACTTTCACCACTTGGCACCTTACTTCACAAGTTTGGGTCAAGTTATTTGTATTATATTCTCAATTACACATATATCAAATCAACTCGTAGAGGTTTCACATATGTCATATCATTTCTAAATACATTAAGTATTCACATATAATTCTCATATATCACATAATCAATATGACTGTTAGTATACTCACCGAGCTGCAAGCCTCCAGTTTGACAAAAATTCAAAACCATGGTTCAAGTCCAAACTATGCATAGCACATGTCCATATCCCTCAAACCGTGACTCTGATACCAAGTTGTAACGCCTCAAATTATAAAACTGATATTTATATATAAAATACCATTACAATATTCACGTATGTATTCTCAAAGATAAGCGGGTTACATTGTTAAAACCGTATTCGTTCCAAAATATATTTGTACACATATGGTACTGAAATTTATTATATTACACGAAACAAGGCGTTAAGGTTTTTCAAAAGATTTATGTAAACTGTACTCAAACAAGAGCTTTGCCCATGCCTTTATTGCGTCCTGCAAATACATTTAAAATAGTATCTTATAAGCTACGAGAACTTAGTGATATGCCAAACTGTTATTCATATAAACACATGTATAAAATCACATAGAGATATCACACGTATAACAAGAAAGTTATGCCATCCTCTTGTTCTAGATCTAGCTAGGGCAGCAATCATGAGTCACAATACTGTACTAAATCTGAGCCCTACTTCATATAGCAGCATTCTTTTCAACACATATGATTAATACATGTATTATATTCTAGTATGATAGCACACATACTGTAAATATGAAGAATGGTCTAGTAAACTCAACTTATAACTAGTTTATGTAAATAACAGCGTATATGACTTGACAAGGTATCCAATCACCTCCCTATACATTTAAAATAACAAAATATTACAAATTGCACATACTGATATGCTGCAAGGGCCTACACGGGTCGTGTACCCTGTACCGCCTGTGTTGACATAAGCTACTATACGGGCCGTGTACCTCTAAATGGGCCGTGTACCTTTCTTATTACATGACCATGTAAGGCTACATGGCCTGGCACCGCCCTAGGTTACTACACGGGCCGAGTACATATACATGGGCTAGCTACACGACCTGCCCAAAGCTACACAAGTCGTGTAGCTACCGACTCGGAAGACTGTGTTCTTGTACAGACGCTGTTTCTGACCAAAATTCGACCCAAAGTCAATTCTGACAAGTTAGGGGTGTTTTCCTACACCCCATACAGTAATTAACATCAACAGAAACAACCTAGAACATGATTTACATATTTTGATCATTGATTCAACCATTTGAATCAATTTTGACTCATTTGAACTTGAATTCTATAAAACCAATCATACCTTGAGCTTATGTAGATTGAGATGATGATATTAAGATCTTAATCTTGTTGTTTTGATCGGTAATTGGAAGCAATGAAATGAGCAGCCCCACAAGTAGATTTGTATGAATGTGTATGTCTGTGTTTGTGTTGGTGATTTAAAAAAGAATTGCTTGTATATCTATAAGTATCATATAATGGCAGAAATGGTCCCTGTACCTTTTAACTTTTATTTTGGCGGTTTTAGCCCCTCTAGTTTTATAAACACCTCTAATCTCATATAGGAAACTCGTGGTTTATATAACACTTATTTATTTATTAATATTTAACTGGAAATTCAAACCTAAGAAGAGCACGAACGACATCTATGATAGGTATTAGAGATGTTAAACCGGAAAAATCTCTATGCAAAGATTTAAAAATGCTAGTTCTAGTTACAAGAAGTATAGTTTTTGGGTCATCTCGTGAAGAAGGACGGCATTAAGGTGGATCCCTCCAAGATAGAATCCGTTATGAATTAGGAACAATCAAAAAGTCCATTAAAGATCCAGAGTTTCTTGGGTTTAGCTGGTTAATTATTACATGATATTTATTCAAGATCTCTCTAAGATTGATGTCCCATTGACGAAGTTGACCAAGAAGAATATAAAGTTTGACTGGGGAGTTGATCAGCAGAAAGAGTTCGAGGCTCTATGAAATAAGTTATGTGAGGCCCCGGTGTTGACATTACAAGAAAGGATGGAGGACTTAGTAGTTTATTGTGATGCTTCTCATTGCAGGTTAGGATGCATATTGATGCAACGGGGGGAGGTGATAGCTTATCCGTCACGTCAGCTTAAACCACACGAGAGTAACTACCCGACACACGACTTAGAGCTCGCAATGGTGGATTTTGCACCGAAGATCCGAAGACACTATCTGTATGGAATGAAGTGCACCATATATATATACCACAACAGTTTGAAGTACTTTGCCGATCCGAAGAATTTGAACATGAGACAACGACGACGGCTATATCTTGTAAAAGATTATCATTGTGAAATACTTTACCACCCTAGTAACGCAAACATCATAGCAGACGCCAAAAGTAGGAAGGCAAGATGTATGCTCCTTCGTGTAGAATGTATACGAATGACAGTGATAACCTCCTTATTTGGCATGATCGTATCGGCTTAGGTGAAGGCAATTAAAGAAGAAAACAGAAGAAAGAGCGGGTCAAAGGGAAAGTAGCCAAGTTTTTTAGAGATAGTCATGGAGGACGCCAGGACAACGCTACTTGACGAGGCTCGTAAGTATAAGTTTCCTATTCATCCTAGGGCTACAAAGATGTACAGAGATCTGCGAACAGATTATTGGTGGTCGGAATGAAGGTATTTAACATGCTTGAGGGTTAAGTCCGAGCACAAGAGACCCCACGGAAAGATTCAATCATTAGAGATTCCAGGGTGGAAATGGGAGCACATTATGATGGGTTTGATCACCAAGTTACCCCAAACTACAAGAGGTTTTGATTCAATATGGGTCATTTTTGACCGGTTGATGAAGAGTGAGCACTTCATCCCTATCCGTGAGACGTTCTCATCAGAAAAGATGGCACATGTATTCCTAAAATAAGTGATCTCGATGCACGGGTTCATAGTGATTTGGGAACGACATATCACCCTGAAACAGACGAACAGAGTGAGCGGACGATACAGACTTTAGAGGATATGCTGAGAGCATGTGTGGTAGACTTTAGGGGTAAATGGGATAAGTATCTCCAATTGGCCGAGTTTTCCTATAACAACAGTTTTCATGCTACTATTGGGATGCCTCCGTACGAGATGTTGTACGGGAGGCGGTGTAGGACTCCAATTTGTTAGGGTGAATTGGGGCAGAAGGAGCTCAGAAGTACATAAGAGGTGTAGAAAACGAATGAGAATATCCAAAAAATTCGCGAGAGATTACGTGTAGCACAAAGTCTACAGAAAAGTTTAGAGTTTGAGGTTGGTGACCATGTTTTGCCGAAAGTTTCAACTGTGTAATCCATTTCAGGAAAAGGGGTAAGTTGAGCCTAATATACATCGGACCGTTTAGAGTAATGGCACGTGTCGGGAAGGTGGCCTATCATTTAGAACTACCTGAAGAACTGTCTAGAATTCATAACACCTTCCACGTATCACACCTACAAAAATGTTTACGTTCATACCGATGGAAGACATTGTTGTCGACGAGAAGCTGAATTACATAGAAAAACCAGTGGAAGTTTTAGAATGAAAGATAAAGACTTTGAGGAATAAGCAGTTTGAATTAGTGAAGGTCCAATGAGAACATCGCAGGGGATCGGAATTGACTTGGGAACCGGAGGAAAAGATGCAAAGGAACTACCCTTAGTTATTCAAATAAGGATTTCGGTGACGAAATCGTGTTTAAGTGGGAAAGAGTTGTAATATCCATCTCCAACTGTAACTATAATCATGATATTGTTGAAAATAGTACAAGCATAGATTAAATAAATTTATTATTTTTATTTAACGAATAAGAATGTAATGCCATTTAGTAGGTATTAAAGGGTGGTTGGACATAAAGGGGTAATAAGAAGGGTATAATTACACATTTTAGGGCACAGAACCCCAAAGTGTGTTGTGTGTGTGTTATTGCCGTGAAGGAGTGATGTCGGCTAAAATATGCATATAATATACATCCGATATCCCATTCTTTTAATGCAATTTTATAACGAATTATGTTAATAATGGCTTGATTTATCATAATATATGTTTTAGGTCTCTTGGAAGAAAAGATGGAGAAAAATGATGAAGAAATTGAAGAACATGAGAAAAGCTGACACCCTCGACATACCTTCAATGTTTTGGACGTATCTCTTATATAAACTCGGATTGAGGTGATTCAAGCAGCTACGGAAACTAGACTCGGAGAGCTACAATTTCATCCGAAAAAGAAGTTTACATTCCATAGAATTCCTTACGGAGATAGACACTGAGGTTGAGTTGGCAACATACAAATAAATTCATTTTTTGAACCCTAATTCCGGATTAGATCGTAATTCAGCCTAGGGTTTCGTACCAGAGCCCTGAGGGGGCGATTGTGGGCAGCCAAGGGTATACTTTTGGAGGGAAATAAGCCTGGAGGTCTGATTTCTTACCAAAGACGCCAGAGGATTGAAGATCGGAAGCTACATCTTCTATAGGATTGACTTGATTCATCATTATGTGTTTATAATGGTGCATGAACTATATCTTTTTCTGTTTTGATGTCTTGTAAAATGTTTATGAGTTAACTCTTACATCCACTAGGTTGTTTTGAACCCTAGACTACATCTGATTCATCTTATGGATTATTTGATGTTGTCTTGAATAATTACTCGATTTCTCAATCAAAGAACCCTTAAAGTTTTTAGATTTAACATTTGCTTGTTTGGTTTGTTAATTGCATGTATTTATAGATCACGAAAGTGTCGTAATTGTATTATTTTTTCTACTTTTCGCTTAGGTTACGTAGTAGGAAACTCACTAAAGATAGGGGTTGAAATTGAACACCGATAACCTGTTAATTGCTTAAAGGACTAATTCTTGTAACGAAATTTGATCTCAAAATTGAACGGTAATTCGAGGTGTGTTGATTCATAGGCTTAGACATAAGAATCTTAGGAACCGTTTCTTAACATTGCGAGAGATTGAACGAAAGTTAATTATTCAACCTCTAGGGATTTCATCATTAATTGGGTTTTACTAATCAGATTTATATTTAGGGGGATATGAGTTTGAGTGAATTACGTCTTCAATATTATCCTAGATCTGCTTTCCTTTATCTCTGAGTACTTAGTTAGCTGCTTTATTTTATTATTTGATTACAAAATCGTACTTTTGTTTAAATAAAATTTGATATATTGATTAATACTGATTTATTTATTCGAATTAGCTTTATCGTTCCTTGTGGAGATGATACATGGACTTATCATTGTTATACTGCTACGCGACCAGGTCATACTTGTCTGTTGTGTAGTAATCAACTTTGATATTTTTGGACTTACAATTTTATAAGCTAATTTCACACATCAATGAGGAGTATAAGAATCTCAGCCATCTCTTTACCATTTTGCTTGGAGGTTGAAGGAGATTCATCAAGTTAGTATCCTTAATCCCCTATCAATCGGTGATCGCTTTTATAAAGTTTAATTAAAGAATCAGTGGGTTTTGTTGGGTTTTCTTTCTTTCAAGCTACACTAGCAACCAAGAACAAATTTGGGCCTAAGTCATGCTATACCCAATGAAAATGAAATTACTCGTAAAGGGTTTGTTAGAATGGTATTAGAAAGCTATTGCAACAAGAATTAATTGAAAAGGTTGAGTTTGGAGAAAGTTGGATTTATTAAAATATTGACTATAAAATTTAAAATCGCAATTGTTCTTGAGATAGTTTAAATTGCAAATTTTGGAACTAAATGAATCGTAAAACAGCTTAGCAAGTAAATCGCAAATCGTGAACTATGCTGAATCGTGAATCACAAACCCTGCCCTATACTTAATTGCAAAAAGGGTCCGAGTCCCTTAAGGGATTCCCCCAGATCGTAAGCCAATCGTAAAGCGAGAATTACAAAGTATATGGGGAGTTGGGATCATGAACCTATGAAGGTGTAGAACAATCGCAAATAGAGGTTAAGTCCCTAGGGGATTCCTTGAATCGTAAAGTCCTAATAGGACTCTTTAATCGCAAAGCCCTGTGGGACTAGGTTTACAAAGTGGTACTGAGGTGCTAGATCATGAACCCTCCTAGCACACTAGAATCGCAAAATGCCATCTAGGCACTAGAATCGCTGAGTTGCTAGGTTGAATCCCAAAGTGGTTTAGAAGTCAAATCGCCAAAGTGTCAATCTGATTTAAAAGATCTAGGAACTACCATAGAGTTCAAGTGTAAGTAGGGGTTGTGACTCAAGGAGATGACTAATATTTTGGAAACCTTAACCGTAGGTGTTTGCTCGTAATCACGTAATTTCCAAATTTCCACTAAGCTAGCTATTGGTTAGGGTTTAAGCTGCAGAGGAAGTGAGTTTACACTAACTTACTCGTGTAAAATGTACTCGAATAGTATGTGATCGTGTGTTTATGTACGAATATGTGTAAACTATTTTATTTTATTTTTTTGAATGGCGAACACACGCATCCACTAAATCTACCCCTAGAGCTACTCAATTTTTCACAATGGGACTTGAAGACACAACCTCTTAGAAGGGGACACCACTCCACAACACCGGATACCACTAGCTACAGGCCCTTTGATATATGTGTAAACTATTATTAGTTAATTTCATTATACATGCTAACTGCTATCGGACTATAAACTGTGCATGTGCCAACGAGACTCTTGTGGTTAATTGTGGAGATGACATAACATCAAAAGGTAGAACACGTGATCTGTCATAGAAGGTGGGACCCATGATACTGCATCGATTGATGGGACCCAAGATGTAGCGGCAAGGGCAAGGACAACTACAATTATGTAAATTGTTCGCAGTATATGCTATCCGCTATATAGTGTAAATGTTGTGTTAACTCACTATATGTATACGTTGTTAATTTCTTTTCAAAAACTTCACATAAGGACAAAGAGAGGCTCCAACGTGACAACGGCATCAACAAAGTTTTCAATACAAATGTTTTAACAAATACAATACTCAGATTTTTAGTGACGATTGTAATTATAATTTTTTGTTGGTCAACTTTAGAGTGTAAGGAGTAAGAGTGAGGTGGGGTGTTGAGTGGAGTGACCACTTGGGTGATGGATGTGGTGTCACACTATAAAAGTGTGATAGAAAGATGTATGTGATAACTATTACATGTTAAAATAAAGTGTGATGGTTTAATAATGGGTTCAAATCAAGTTTATCACAATTTCTTTTTTTCTTTTTTAAACTTTTGATTGATTAGTGAATTAAGTGAGTTCAAAATTTAATATAATAGAGAATGACCACTATAAAACTAAATAGTATTAGAAAAAAGCTAATATAATCCTACCACTCTTAGCCATCAGAGGTTTATTATTATTAAAAAAATATTTTCGTTGCGTTTCCATGCCATAGAACATTGAAATGACACAGGATACCTGCTTTTTTTTAAGTTTCTACGCTCTAGTTTTTTTAAACCCCTCTCTCCCTCCGATTGAAATGAACAAGGATGCAAGCTAATTGTCAGTATATAAATCCAAGATTCCACAATGACCCAATATTCAAATCCAAACACCAATTCAATTGACATATACAAAACCGCCTCCCAAACTCATATACGATTACGATAGTTGAATCTCAATACACGAATTTAAAACCAAACAAAGCAAAAACGATTGTTCAAAGCCATATATCATTCATCTTCCAACAAATGATTGCATGGATAAAAGGAGCCCAAAAAAAGGAAACTTATCTTACAACTTATCATTGTCTCATTGCCCTAGAAATTATCCCATTGCAACCACTTGCTTCCTTTAAAATTCTTGAGAAGCAGAACCAATCTCACCCTTTTCCTTACCTGCTTTATGTGGTAGTAAAGTTTGATGAATGTTGGGTAGAACACCACCATTTGCAATTGTCACAGTTCCCAACAGTTTACTCAGTTCTTCATCATTCCTTACTGCTAACTGGATGTGCCTTGGAACAATTCTTGACTTCTTGTTGTCCCTTGCTGCATTTCCAGCCAATTCCAACACCTGTATTCAAAACAATTAAACATTTATTCTCTGTTAACAGAATCAAAAACAGAAAGAATAGTTTGCTATGACTTGTTGAATCTAAAACCTAAACACTAACTAACAAAATCGGATGAAAAAATTGAAGATTTTTTGTTAGATGTTAAGTTATAAGTGATCTGAACAATCATGAAAAATGAATTTACCGCGAGATACTCAAGAACAGCAGAAAGGTATAGCGAAAAGATCAGACCGAACAGTTTGTTATAACTTGTTGAATCTAAAACCTAAGCACTGACTAACAGGATACGATGAAGAAATTGAAGATTTTTTGTTAGATGTTAAGTTATAACAGATCTAAAAAACGACGAAGAAAGTAATCATGAAATGAAATTACCTCGGCGGCGAGATACTCTAGAACAGCAGAAAGGTAAACAGGGGCACCGGCACCGACGCGCTGGGCGTACCTTCCGGCTTTGAGAAACCTGGCGATTCTTCCGACGGGGAACTGAAGACCGGCTTTCGACGATCTGGAGACAGACTTTGTGGCCTTGGATTTCCCTCTGCCGCCTTTCTTTGA
This sequence comes from Drosophyllum lusitanicum, assembly GCA_032274825.1. Lineage (NCBI taxonomy): Eukaryota > Viridiplantae > Streptophyta > Magnoliopsida > Caryophyllales > Drosophyllaceae > Drosophyllum > Drosophyllum lusitanicum. The sequence continues at coordinate 8,194 of JAUEJL010025652.1, read as the reverse complement.
TTCAGTGTCAGATTTTGGGGCCATCTTGTTGGATTGAGAGATCAGAATGATAAACCCTAACCCTAGTTTGTTTCAGAGAGCTATGCTTTGATTGATGATGGTCTGTTGAGAAACACAATTAGGGGGTTTCTTATTTATAGGCAGAAGTATTTGATTTTGATTGGTGGTGTCATCTTCACCTGGATTGCCAGCGTGGCACTAGGTTTTTATGCTAAAGCGGGAAAAAAGTCTTTATTTCGTTTTACAATGACGAACAAAACTGAATCACCTGGTCTCAACATAATTTTTTAAAAATTAAATTGGTAGTTTTTTTAGCACCAGAATACACTCATACTCTAATGTATAATCTACTTCTAATTCTATCTTCACTTCCCATTCCATCTTTGATGATTGTTGCCATTAGAGCGTTTAAATTATAAAAAGGCTTTGAATGGTTGAATAGAGAAGGGAAGAAAAGCATAATAGCAACATTTGTCTTCTTCAATCTTAAACTTATCAGTCTACATATATCTCTGTTTGGAGTTTGTTCCTGGTTCTCACTTGCTTCTTCGGTAGTAGAGCATTACGTGCTTGATTTCGACTACAAAGAAAGGTGGTTGTGGTTTGTTACACCTTACCCTATTTTATCTATCAACATTTGGGTATTGGTGGTCTACGGTCTACCATTAGGGTTTACTCCCAACCGACATTTACGGTCCGGTGTGTTGTGATTAGGCTTTTATCCCAATCGATTTTTGTGGTTGTAGTGCATTTTTTTTTTTGGATCATCCTCCAAAATTGATATTCTTGATCTGATCTCTGTCAAGAAAATAAGGGTTAGAATCAAGTCGTATATTTCGCTGCTTTTTAAAGGTTTAGCTCCCATTCTTCAAAGACCCCTCTGTAAGGCCAATATAACCTATCATTGTTTGTAACAAGTTGCTTTCCCAGCAAGCCTCTGTGTCGGGCAGAGGTTACCTGTCCGCTGTGTGAAATATTTGGCCTATAGCTAGGGACCAATCTGTTTTTTGTGTTAACTATTACCTCTTTCTTTTTAGTTTTTTTTTTTCGTATTTTTTCAAATGGGTGATCGTCAAGATTTTATTGAAACTAAACACATCTTTGCTATTCAAATAAGCAAACTAGACTTTGGTGATCCTCTTTATTTACATGCGAGTGATACTGCCTGTGGGTCAATTGTTTCTATAAGACTATGAGGGAGAATTGTAACGATTGAAATTTTGAACTATTGTAATAATAAAGATTTTAGTGGTTGTTTTGTGTAAATATAAAAAAATTAGGGTCTTAAGGGGATAAAAGGGAAACTTTGGGTATTAACCCTTTGATTAAGGACTGATATATCATTAGGTTAAGCATGTTTAGCGGCCATTACCCATCAACGGTTTCAGAAAATGGGAGACTGCCATGTGTTTTGCGTATCAATGACAAGAGGATTCAAGAAATCAAGTTTGGTTTCGGTGCAACAATCATCCAAGTAAGTTCCTCTAACCATACTATCGATTTGTGTATGGATAGTTTGTGTTTCGTTTGGAGATTCTCAGAACCTAAAGGGGGTTCAATATTTGTGTACTTAAGGCTTAAATCGATTAGGTTTTTAATAGTTAATTCTAAAATCGATGTTAAGGTTTTGATCTATGCTGAAAACTAAGAACAATGGAGCTTGAATCATGTGTTCGGATTCCAATTCCTGACGGATTCCAATTCCTGACAGATTCCAATTCCTTTACAGATTCCAATTCCTTCATAAACATTCCGCGAACCAAACGTCACCTTAGGGTTTTGTTTTCCGTTCGTCGACGACTTTCTTAATGACGTGAGTTGGATGGAGGATGGTGTGGGATGGATGGTGAATGGCGTGGTCAAGAGAGGGCTCGCTAACCCCCTCCTCGCCATTCTCCAATGGCGTGACAACCTGGGATGGCGCAACATGGTCTACAAATGGCGTGACAAACATTTGGCACAACTAAATGGCGTGGACAAGCTTGGTAGCCTGTGCAATCCGATTGTTATTGTTGTCGTTCTCGTATTCAGTTTCTGTTGTTCGACTTCTTTATTAGTGTTTGTTTATTCGTAGGTTTCTCGGTAGATTTTATCGGTTCGCTCGGTTGCTACTTTCGGGACTTCAGGAGTTCAGTAACTTTTATAAAACCGAGTATAAAGACAAAACCATTTCAAAAGATTTTATTGAATTTAAATTGATTGATTACATGATGCTACTTGGTAGTTGTTTGAGTACTTAAATGATACTACCTAATGTTATATGCATGTATGCTTGGTTATATATTAGTATTCACATGCTACCGATAATTAATGAATGTATGTATGATTGGACTTAGTGGATGGGGATGATGTTACATGATTACGGACCCAGATGGACTACTATACCTTCTAGGATAAAGTGCTAGCCATACGAGTTGCTGGGTTTTCTAGACAACCCGTGTCAAGTGGAGTGCAGGTACTTCAGTAGATATGGAATAAGACATAGGAGACATTTGCAGACTTAACCTTCCAAACCACATCTTCTCCTATAAATATGGAATAAGACATAAGACATTTATGTCTTCAAAAAAACAAACACCACATTAGCTTCTAACTCAGCTTCACATAAATCAACTTTCAAACCTACTCTCTTCTAATGACATTGAAGAGTATAGAAATCATAATCAAATTTGTACCCATTGCAACAAAAATATAATAGGAAACTAAAAGTACCAATTTATCCCAATTCTGTTTACATATCACAAAAGACTTCCCCATCTCACTATTTCAGTGTGGTCTAACAATAGATCTAAACTGTAAATTACCATGGGCACTTCAATAATAACTACCCTTGCAGTTGAATACCTTTAGATAATGTGTAAATGGAACAACCTCTTCCTGTTCATGCAATCCTATAATCATTTTTGTACACATATAAAGAAATATACACTATTGACACAATCAAATAAACATATCCGCCTTTAGCATGTCATCCGTTGCTTGAACAATGAGTTTATAGGTGAAGAAAAAACCGCTTGCTGCTGTTGTTGCCTGATATCACATATCATAGTAAAAAGAACTAGAACGGGCTCCCAAGAGCTTCCTGCAATAACAAACACCATGTATCGACTATGTGAGCCCCGAGACTCCTTTCCAAGGGGATATAGAAGGCCTACTGTGCTAGCTACGTATTTAGTTTGACTTATTTACCTCGTGAGATAACGGAACTCTTTGTTTTTCGATATCACGTATACTCTTCACTGTCAGGCCATACCATTCATCTATCCAAGCAAAACAATTGCGGTGGCTCTCAAGAAACAACGCCCTTTCACCCTACAAAAATTGCGTCCACATAACCATCCAATTGGAAAAAAAGTATCCTCGTTCTGATTGTGGCACCACACAATTCCTCATGGTGTGAATCACAATCAATGATGGCAAAATGGGGCGGGAAACGGGTTGGACATGGTTCAAAACATTTTCAGTTCATAATGGATAACCTTTAATCCTACCAAAACAGGTCAGTCGGTTGGGTTGATTACAAAACCATATTATTAAAATGATAATATATATTTTTAACATTATTATAAGTCAATATTTTAAAAGTTTGGCAATATTCAAAAAAATATTTCATTTTAAGCTAAGTTTTTTTCAGTTTACTCATATCACTTGCTGGAGATGAAACTGACCCATTTTAAGTAACCGGGTCAAAATTGTGACCCCTATATAACATCAAAAGTTATGTAATTTTCTAACAGTTTGGCAATATTCTTTAACAATGATTGACAAATATATTTAGCAACTTTTTGTAGAAAGAATAACCATCCAGCGTTTATTAATAAAATTCCAGCAGATATTCCCTAAAGATAAAAGATTTAGGCCAAAAAGATACCGCAATTAAGGCTTGCTCAATGCGACTACCAAAACCCCAATATGGAGCATCTACAGTCACCAATTTGTATGCAGTCATAACCGGTTTACAATCGTCCTGAAAATGAATCGATTAAACATATGTTAAAAGATGGAAATTTCAATACAACACCAGAGAAAAAGCTTATCCCTTTATGAAAAAAAAAATGATGAAATTTAGAATAGCAATAACCTGCCATCCTTGTAAGAGAGGGCCACGACCAGTTCTTGCTGATCGAAATTTCGAAAAGTCAACACTGTTATTACCAATTACATAGCTCCAGTAGTCGTCAGATGTTGAAGCAATATCGATGATTTCGACCTCTCGGTTCACTAATTGTTGTTTGTTTAGATTGTGAACCTACAACAGTTAGTTATGCATTAGAAACCAAAAGTGGACATAAATAAGAGAGACACTTGGTTTAAGGCTAAGTCACAAAAAGAACGGTAAATTTACGTTTAAAAACGTTATATCAATCCATTTCTATCCTAGGGAACATACTTTCAAAGTTCACATTTAAGGCTATGTTACAAAACAAATAAGCGACATTTGAAAATAAATTTTAAAACATAGGCCCTTAAACAATGATTTTAGAAATGTGTACATTTGTCCAATTTGCACAAATAAATTAACTTTTGGGCAAACAGTGCTACTGTTATATTTGCATCTTTCATTCTTATAAAATGTTGTTTACTCTTTTCACAAGATTGATGATCAGGACCATCTCCAATTTCTCCAAAGCTAATTATTTTGACCCCAAAAGGTTATAAATTCATAATCATAAAACTGATTATTATATTAACTTTAATGATGCATTTAGACACAATAAAAAGACATATAAACAACGAAGAGTAGGCCACATAATATGGAACTTACATTTTCTGAGTGTCCATTGTCAGCTCTATGAACAGTTTCGATGGTTAATGTAAAGCTTGTGAAATATGGACACTGCATAAACGCAAAAGCTCGAGCAAGTTAAAGAAAGAAAAAAAAAAGATAAAAACATCGTAGGAACTGATAAGAAATTAAGTTTTTTTTTCTAATTACCTTAATTACTGCAGAAATCCCAAGCATTTCATAAAACAATAAAAAAATGTGAGTAAAAATTTCATATGAATTTCTTCTAAATTTAGAAAAAAATTAAGTCAACCAATCAAACCTGTTTTGCATTTTGGGTACGCGTTCCAAGCTTCCTCTTGCATTGTGAGAGCTTCAATTGGAGCAAAAGTACTAAGCCAAATAGGAGCCTTGCTGCATGCTTAACCAAACAAACCCGTAAGAATATAATGTTGATTTTTGCAACCTTCATTTTTTCTAATTGTGTGTATTAGGGAAGTATTTGCCTATGAACCGATTATATATTACCATTCAAAGATAACAAACTCCAAGAACCTTGTATACCTAAATCGATAGTTCAATACTGTTCATTTTTTGTTACCATAATAATTAGTGTAATTTTGGTTAAATAGTTGTAGAATATGTATCACAATTTTGTGGTACATCCCTTTGAAGAGATGTATTTCAATTTGCATCAAGGCAACATCATGTGATGTTCATATTTCTGAGTATGGGCTATAAGATAAAGGATGTAAACAAATATACTTTTCAATGGTTTGCCTAAGTTGGAAATCAGGATGGTCAAGCAGGTGGCTTGGGTAACATGTCAAAACAATTAGTTTTAGTAAACTTGAAATTGGGTCGGGTTGACCTAAATGATTTTTTGTCAAAATCATCTTAAATTCCTTGTAGATAATTATTGTACTAAAATTATCAAAGCATCCCGGGAGGTTGTATGCATTAAACTTACACTTTGGGAGAGGGGGGGGGGGGGTGTTTCGGATCCACCTATCAAACTTGTTTCTTCTTTAACTAAATTTTTTATTATAATCATTTGACCGGTTAGAGATAAAACATAACCTAATAATTGAACATTTCATAAGTAAACGGGTCAAAATTTTAACCTCTAATCCATTCCATTCATTTGGTCTATTGATAAAAAAAAGAAGATAGTGAATATGATGCTTACATATAAGAAGAGAACTTAAAGAAGCATAATTTTGATTTAACAAAGTTAAGAGGCCAAAATTGTGCCACATGACGGATGTATAGCTGACAACTAAAATTTAAAAACTTTAGATTAATGCGCTTGCCCGACTATAACAAGAGAGAAAGCTCCATAGGTACATTGCAAGCTTATATAGCCTTGAAATTTAAGTCTCCATTTCTCATCCAAACAAGTAAAATGAGATCCAAAATCATATCTTCATTAATCATATAATCATTTACACAAGGTCCACACATAAAAAATGTTGAAATGTTGAATACATGCTTTGTTTGTTTAACTTCAAGGAAAGCTAGAGTTTTAGATCAATATGGCATGGTTTTCTAACCAAATAACATAGAAGCAATTACTACGTCGATTTTATAAAAGCAAGCACCTACATCAAAATCAAACTCGTCTGGTAAAACAAATTGTCCTTCGTGTTTATCCATCAAGCACATATTGTTAAGGAAAGAGGAAAAATGCAACAACCAAAAATTTACTTGCACTTCATTTCTGATTTGGTCCTTGTACTTCAAAATTAATAAGTAAAATCATCCCAGTATACAACTTCCAAAAACTGTTACTAAAATCATCCAACATTGTCAGCATTATCAAGTTTTTGGTCAAAATTTGACAAATTGATCAATTTTGCGTAGTAGGGCGATTTAAGTAACGGTTTTGTAATTTCGTGTGACCAAATGAGAATTAAAGTAAAAGCATATTGCTTATTAATTGCCATATGCAAGTAAAATAACAAGTTTTAAATGTTTAAACTACCTTTGGAGGCGATAGACTTTTGATGTGTATCGGCCCTTTCCAAATAAACTATCTTCAAAGTTTCTATTCTCTAACACATCCACCCCTTCGGTACTGTTAGTGCTCTGCTGCTGCATTTTCATTACCATATACATCTGAGCTACCTGATACTGCAATTTCATATTAAAAATCACTTCATTTTCTACCCATTTAAACACAAAAAATTCAAAATCATTTCAATAAAATCAGAACTTTGCTATACCTCTTCTAATGATAACGGCATTACAATCCGGCTTTGTTAGACAAACACCAATTCAAGAAAGCTTGAGTTAAGAAAACGCACGTAGAATAAGATTCAAAGCAAAAGACAATGGAGGAAATGGCACACAAAAAAAACCTTCTAATTATAAAGAAATTTCCATTCATGTGAACCCTAAAGTTTTGAATATTCATATGAAATTTCATGTAACTGGTTGATAAAGCTTCAGAACCTATAATCATACACACAAAAACCATAACAAATTGCAAAGAAATCACCATAACATTTCAATTACTTGATGGAAACCATTACTAAGATGATAAACAGACCATGAAGCTTTCTTAAATCGGAGAAACTGAATTTGGTTACATTGATGGAACTGCAGATCTTCAAATCACAACTGCGTCAGTGTTAAACCTTATTACTATTAATCAAACTCCAAGTAGAATGTAGCCATATCTTCCAAATATTATTGACAAAAAGAAATTGTTAGCAGATAATGATATTATCGAATAAGATCGCAATAAAACAGTAGTCAGCAAAGAAAACAAATAAAATACAGGTAAGCACAAAGCAAGCCGAAATTGCTTCATTCTACGCAACATATATAATCACTCACAACCCACAAACAGAAACCATTTCCATGAACTTCAATTTCATGAACCCCGAAAAGGGATTCGATATTGGATCTAGCTGCGACAAATTAAGCAGAACGCGTATGAAAACGAATTAGAATTTGGGAAAAGGATACAATTCCTTGATCAAAACCATGGTGCAGAAGATGATGGATGATTGATTTACTTGAATGTACGAAGTGAATGGGAATTTTGAGGTGATAAATGCGAAAGTTGGGATGAATTTGGAGATGTGGAAAGAGGGGTTTTAACTTTAAGAAGATTATGGAGGGAGGGTGGAGAAAGTAACGAGTCTTTTTGGGTCAAAAGACGGCATTGTTCCGTAAGCGTGTCTAAAGATTCCTTGAAAATTTGTCCACTTGTTCAACTTTGGTGGACTTTCAGTGCGTACAATACTTCAATTTTCTATTTTCTATAGCTTAAAAAAATATCTTATATATATATATATATATATATATATATATAGGCAAAAGTTCAAACGGAAACTGTTTTTCGTACGAGAATCGCGAGAACCAATCTTAGCCGTCCAATTCCCGCTCCTTCAATTGGATTGTCCACCCATGAATTCCTTACATGTACTCTGCCACACTCACTCCCCTCACGCTCTTCAT
>JAUEJL010025541.1:0-21576 GCA_032274825.1 Drosophyllum lusitanicum | reverse complement strand
TTTAACTTGTGATGATGAATTATTTTTTTGGTAAAAAGTGTTTTGGTACACTCACTAGCTTATGCTAACGACTCTGTTGTTTTGAATGTTTTGTATCCGCAAATAAATAGTAGCTTATGTCGGTGAGATGGGTAAAAGCTTTTGGGAAGCCCTTGTTACGACCTGTAGTGACATGTTTGAATATACATGACATTTGCACTTCTTTTGTATATTTGTGATTAATGGTCGTGTAAATAAAACAACAAGTAACACCAAACTTTTGTAAATCTGCTAAAGCTTCCGCATACTTTCATAAATGAAATGACAAATGATGATATTTTATTAGTAAATGGAAAAAATTTAAATTTGTACTGAAAATTCAGGGTGTTACATATATTGTGCATGTGTGGAGATCAATGATTCAAACGAAAAGCTTATAATTTGCTATAACCATAGTTAGCTTTCGATTTTGTTTTTATTTAATGGATAAAATTAATCATATTTTTCTTTTTATTTAAATATGAACTGTACAATTGTCAAACTACTTTTTTTAAGCTATCTAGACACTATATTCTTGTTTTCTTTCTGAGCATTATTTTCAACTAATGTTATGCGCGTGTGTATTCTTATATCTTATTGATTGTATATGTAAACTATGTTTACGTATATATAGTTATATGTTTTATCTATTTACTAGTTAACATTAACATGTATAATAAATTAATAACATCCAATAAAAACCCAAACCATTCCAATCCTAAAATTAACAATATGTATTTATCAGTAATGAATAAATCAAAAAACATAATTTCATAATTTTATCCTAATTACAAGTATTATTTTATATAAACAGACAAAAAAAATCAAGAAATGTATTATTATCATACTTGAAAATAACACAAAATTATGTTATTAATAAACAAATGTTTAAAATCACGTTTCATTATTATATTTACTAATAAACAAATTAAATTCTCTAGGTCATACATATTGGACTCCTGCGAGAGGTAAGGGTTGGCATAGAATGAATGGGATAATCATCGCACCGCCTATCAAACCATGGTTTAATGGTTCATGAACTTGTAGTCTCTCTCCTCTTTCTCTCTTTTCCTTCTATATATCACTCTCTCCTTTTTCTACCTTTTTGAATTTTTTTAAAGGGTTAAGTGCATCGAAATGTAACAAACTATAGTTTGTTGATATTAATACACTAAAGTCACACTTTTTTCAATTAATATAACAAAGTTCCCGAATGATAACATTGTGTGTAATGTGACCTGTAATTGTAGGTTTGTAGGTCACCTTTTGGTTTTTGTTATTTTACTTTCATTTTTAATTATTTTATAACCCATCTTTTTATTATTATTATTAATATTATTATTATTATTATTATTATTATTATTATTATTAAGAACAAGAAGATAACTAATGAATACTTTTTGAACATACAAATCTAGAACAACAATAACATGAACAAGAAATTAGTTTTAACCTTAAATCGAAACATGTTTGAATGAAAATCGCAAACAATAACATGAAAACTTCTTCAAATCTATAACAAAATCACAAATAGATTTGGAAATTGAAAATAGATTTGAATGTCAAAACCCTAAATTGAAAAATATTTGAATAAAAAAGACTCTAAATCGAAACATAACCTGAATGCAGATCTGGAAATCGACAACAAAACAAGAACCAAAACCCTAAATTTTAAACCCATTTTGTTCAACCCCAACCCAAAATCGCAAACCCAATCGGTTGTAACCTGAAAACCGAACAAGTAAATGTGAAAAATCGAATAGTGTCCTTGACCTTTTAACCATTGAAGAACATCGACCTTCAAGAAGAAAATGAAGATTAATATGGGAAAAAATCTTGAATATAACAAATCAACACACATGAATATGAACTTGTATCACAGATCACTCCAAACAAAATGAAATCACAAAACCTAAAATTAAAGAACCCTTAAACGAACACAAATCAAGAAGAAAAATGAACAGACAAACTTGCAACCATCGAAGAACTAATAAAATCGGAATATTCGATGAAAGTCTCTAATGAAATATGTGGAATCTCAAATGAAATCGCAAGAACCAATCGGAATCGGAATCTTTAAAGATCCTAATCAACCGGTCTAAGATGAACCGAAACCCAAGGATTTGGAAATCCTTAAACAAAAACTGATATACAAAGTGGTCGAAGATGAATCGATCGGGAAATATGGAAACCCTAATCACTTTGTGAGATGAATCTAATAATAATAATAATAATAAGTGGTCGAAGATGAATCGGAATATAAAGTGGTCGAAGATGAATCGAAATCCCAAAGATGAATCGATTGGGAAATATGGAAACCCTAATCACTTTGTGAGATGAATCGAAGATGAATATAATAATAATAATAATAATAATAATAATAATAATAATAATAATAAAAAGATGAGTTATAAAATAATTAAAAATGAAAATAAAATAATAAAAATTAAAAGGTGACCTGCAAACCTATAATTGTAGGTCACATTACTCACAATATTACCATTCGGGAACTTTGTTATATTAATTGAAAAAACATGAGACTTTAGTGTATTAATATAAAAAAAGTATAGTTCGTTACACAGAATATTAAAATGGGGATACTTCGTAACATTTCGGTGTAATTAACCCTTTTTTAAACAGAGAATGGTTGTGTGGGAATGGATGTTGGGTTTGAGGGTTAGAAGAGGGATGCAAGTAGAAGATGATGTGACACTAATATGACATGAAGGATGACATAGATTATATATGATAGATGCTTATGGTCTTAATTAATGTTCGATCTCGCAATTTGATTTTTACTAATTTATAATTAAAAAAAGTCACCACATCCATAACTTGATCAAGAATGAAGAAGCCTTCAAAACCTTTTTTATATTAAAAACCTCTCAAGGGTAACCCCGGCCATCTTACATGGACGCTAATTTACTTTCAGATTATATTAACAAATTAAGACACTAACACCGGCCGATGATTAAATATAAAAAAGAACTCACATATTTGGAATTGAAATCTATGAACTCATGATGTCGAATGACCTATCGGTAAAACAAATTCATATAATTTATAGATTTACATCTTAATTTGTTAAAATGTATGATCAAATATTGAATTATTAAAATCAACAATTTCTTCATAGGACGTTTTAGTTTTACTTATACACGGCTTGCTTATATATCCACATGCAAAAATGCATGTGTTGTGACAATAATATTAATTTGCCCAACTTTAATGGCTAAAATCCTGAATGCGAGTAAAATTAATTAGTTCATTGGCATTGAAGTTTTTGGGCCTAACTAACCATTGAAGGTTCAATTAACAAAACGGAGAACTGGGACTGTGATCATAAACAAATTTCAACACAAGCTGTCAAGTTGGAAAGCCTCGCTCGCTACGTACTATCTTCAAAACTATACAAGTACATACTAGCTACGTTAACATTAATTAATTATGCAAGTACATACTACAACTATATATGTAGGAACAATATATATACAAGTCGGTGATCGATCGAAGCTCTTTCATGTCATGAGTATATATGTGGAGATTTAGATTTAACAAACAAACTCGATCGGTAGACATCTCAGGATTTATATATAGGAACATATATATTAAGGGTTAGACAGCCTCTCCATTGGATTCGAATATATATGATCTTAAATTCTGGTCTGATTCTTGGCTATCAAGTGAGCGATCGAGCCTCTTAAATCTTTATTCCTCAACTTATTTCAACTGGAAAATCTCAAGAAATGCTTGCTTAAAGAAAGATCAAATTCTTTATATATGTTGAAGTTGCTCAAAATGCAAGCTTGATTCCACAATGGAAGAAATGTCCGTCCAACTACAGATAATTAATGAGTTAATTAAACAAAAGCAATATCATGAGAAGATCGAGGTGTTACAATGATTTCCAGTATGTTTTGTTGTGCGATGAACAAGTATATAGAAATGGAGGAGCACTGGTTTTGGTACGTCATGTAGTCGGGGGCACACATAAGCAAAAATTGATCCCAATACTACGATATTTACTATATTAAAAACTAAAACAAAAGAAAGGTAGTAAAATAGTTTATCCTATATAGTTACGTGAATCGTAAAGTTCTCCTAGCATTAGTGGTAACAGAGTTATGAATCAACTCTTCGTAATCAATACCTTCCAAGATATCGTTCTCAAGTTATCATTGCCAATTCATTAAGTCTTTCTTGTGATATTTTAGACCGTAAGTATGACTTTAATAACTTAAGTTTTGAGAAACTTCTTTCTGTAGATACAACAGTTACTAAGATAGTTAACAAGACTCTATATGCAATAATTGCATTGGAAAATAATCAACTTCTTTCAAGTATTTTAAGACATCGTTAGGTCGGATAATTTCCCCGGGTAAAAACGTGTCAAGCAGCTTCAACTCCATATAAAATTTATTTGCATCAAGATCTGATTGTCCATCCTACGTGCGGATTCAAGACGACTACAACATGACTTAAGATATTTGTCATCAAATTCCTTCATATTTTTAGTAAACAAAAAACTAAATACTTTTTCATACTCTTTGTACTGTTCAAATCTGGTTTTAAGAGAAGCATTAGCTTTATCAACAAAATATAAAAATAATTAACTTTATAATTCTCCTAAGTTGAAAATAAGACGTCTTGATCACTTTGATTCTCATCAAATTGTTTCTTTCTACGAACCTGACGCCTACGAGGGAATACGGATTGATATTTTTTTAATGGCAAGTTTCTTATTATCATCAATAGCCTTAGATAACCATGTTTCTCTAAACTCCTTGAAGTATTCTATTAACATGTTCACTTTTTTAATATATTAATCAAAACATTGTTTTTCTAAAATTTTATTTTTTAAATTACGGGCTTTGAAAAATTATAATAGATAAGTGGACCCCCATTAAAATGTGGATCATGTACAACCGCACCTTCTACACTCTCTCAAAGACACCCTTACATGTAGTATCTTGATCGATAATGATACTAATGAAAGGAATTTTTTTCGTCTTGGTAGCTAGATCGCTGGCAAATTCCAATTTTTCAAAGGGTATCTAACTTAAACTACAAATTAATGAGACAAATATGAGGTCTTTTCAATCTTTGGGCAATTTGGAATCACATGAATCAACTCACGGCAAGCAATTAAAGTCAATTACCAAGCCAAATTCAACATATTTCCTTGTTAAAGCATATATGAAAGAGGTGTAATGGCTTAGTATGGTCTAATTTTACTACCTTATCATGTTAGAAGTGTAATGATAGCTTCGATGTACTTTTATAACGCTTTGCTTGAGCTCGTCTTTATTTTATTTTATTTTATTAATAAAAAAAGCCTTCTATTGTTCTAAAAAATTAAATTAATTTGCCAAGTTAATGCTTCAAAATTTATGAAAATTTGAAAACAGAAATTACTAAGGGGCTGTTTGTTAAAACAGAATGATTAAGCACCGAATGATTCTGCGGTCTGAATAATTCAAAGACTCTGAATGAATCTGTCTCTGAATGTGACATGCTGTTTGATAAAGGTTCTGAATGAACAATTTGAATGATGCAAATTATCATTTAAACTTTAATAGTGATATATTATATTATAAGATATAATTGTTTAACAAGATAAAGTGTGAAAGAAGGAGTATTAGGGTAAAAATACTTGGTGCTTAATGATTCAGAATTGACTTTAAGGTAGAATGATTCAGCAGCATTATGCTGAATCATTCAGCACAGTCTTCATTTAGAGGCAGCAATCAAACACGCTGAGTGTTGAATGATTCAGCATTTAGCGCTGAATAGTTTCATTAAGCAGCAAACAAACAGCCCCTAAGTTGTAAGTGTTGTAGTTTTCACTTTCCACCATGTGGTGGTGATGCATTCTTTCATTCTATCATGGTATGATTAATGATGTGTTATGGTTTATGAAAAATGCAACGAAAGTAGAAGGGTATGGTGTGGAAGACGCGAACCTCATCAGCTTCTCTTTCCGCCTCTCTTTATTTATTTATCAACTTATTAAAATTTTGACTGATTGGTGGGTATTAGGGGTCTTATGATTTAGTGTAGTGGTGAGTGATCACGATAAAGCTATATGGTGAGCTAATAGATGAGAGTGGAAAGTTAATATGATGGTGTGGATGATGTAGTTGTTTGGTGGGAAGTGAGGGTTAAAATATGTCCTATAAGGATATACCATGTGGTGTTGTAGTTGTTTGGTCTAGTAGTATTAAGGTATGTAAGGTGTTTTTTTTTTGGTGAGGTTGAGGGTTCAATACTCACTTAAGATAAATATGTAAAATTATGGTGTATGTTTGAGTTTGTTGTATAAAAAAATATAGTAAAAAAGTGATAATAATAAAAGGTGTCTATGATATATTTTTTGAATTTCTTTTAGGATTGTGATTTTTTTATTTAGTGTAAGTTCTTTTAATTCATGCCATTTTGTAATTCCAATATTTTAACTCATTACGTGCTTTTTTATATTTTTAATATTATTTTGCGTTTTATAATTTAATTCATATTTCAATATGATGCTATAGGAGTTCAATGTGATAAGTGTGTGATATAATGTTACCAAATCCTTTTAATTTATCATCCTAATTCACAATAGACTAATTTTTTCTTCATCTATTATGATCAACTAACCAATTGTGTATTAATAAAATGTTTTTACCTTCTAAAAAGGGTAACTACTAAAGATGAGGGTTATGATCAATGTTATTGACAATTTTTATTTTTATGTTTTAGATGATTATATTTTGCAGTTAAAAATACTAATCGGTTATAAAATATCACTATATATTTGAAGTTTAAACATATATTAACCTTTAATCATGACCTTTAAAAACTTTATTTTTATTATTAAGTTAGCTATTCGGTATAAAATTATGCTTACAAATTCTCTCTTTCTTTATTTTTTTTCTTTTCAGTTGATACACACGGACTTATCATCACGTGTTATGTTATGTCTTTCACGAAACGTGACATATTTGCATATAAAAATAAATTAATTTACTTTTTAATAAATTAATAATCATCACCATAGATTATTGGAATTAATTAGGGTTTGGTACTTTTTCTTAATAAAAAATTCCAATTACGTAACCACGCAATGTATGATTACACTATCATTAAAGAAGAAGTAGGAACCCACAATTCCAATTCATTAAAATCACGTGGGAAGTTGATAGTCAAAATGGCACCACGCACACACCCTGATTTGTTGTATATGAACGTTGTGAACACGTGGATTTAATATCATTCCATTTTGTAACATTTTATAATTATACAAATATCCCTTGGCATTAAAATATAGTAAAATCCAAAAAATTAAAAAAAAAATTATATTTTATACGCATATTACCATTTTCTTGTACTTTCACATACTAGTTACGAAGTTGATGTATGTTATTTTCAAACCACAAGATCACCTTATTGACATGTAATTTGTAGTCAACTAATATTTTCTATTAAAAGATATATTGATTATCATACTATTTTGCAAACCAGTTTTATTTTATTATTGTATAAATATATAAAGCTTTTACTTATCCAAATATCATAACACAGTTAAGAGTACAACGTAGTTAAAGAAAGAGATATTAATTTATATATAATATTAATTTATCATACATAATAAAAAGTGTGTGATTAGATTATAACACACTTAAATATGTGGATGATATAATTTAGTAATGAGTTTATAGAAGCATAAAATCATAATTATTATATATATCAAATTAGTGTTATGTAAAAATCATCCCTTTAAAAAAATGTTTAAGTATTAAAAGAAAACATCACATAAGCAATTACCATTTTACCTTTGTGAATGTAAAGTGGGCTGAAAAACAAAAACTGTAATTATGGACATGTACCTTTGTACTTTAATGTTTTAGTTCTAGTTGGTTTCACATAATTTGAGGAAATTAAAATTAAATTTCATGCTTTATTTTGATTGTAAACTTGTTTTTTAATGTAATTTAATTTGTTGGAATATTTACATTTCATCAATTAACGAAAAATCTATTTCATAAATAGGTTGAATTGAATTAAAATTATTTACATTCGTTCGAATTTTATGAAACGAACTAGACCTTAGAATAAAGAACAAGTTTGTGGGCTGTTTGTCTCTAAGACCGGCTGCATCGGTGGGCCAACCCGAGCTGGTTGGTAGTCAACCCGAGCTGGTTGGTTGCCAACCCGAGCTGGAACACCACCGCCCCTCATAGGGTTGAGGTTGGTTTCCTAGCTGGTTCATCAACCAGGGTTGGTTCCCTTTTTTCTTTTTCTTTTTTTTCTTCTCTCTTTCGCTCTCTTAATTAATATATATTTTTTCTGCTATTTAATTTTTTTTTTATTAATATTTGATGTGGGTTGAAAAGGGTTGGATGTGGGAGTTTAGGGGATAGAGAGGGTTAGAGGTGGGAGATGATGTAGATACTGATGTGACAATAAATTAGAGAGGGTAAGTAAAGGTTGGATGCTCATGGTCTAAGCAAACTTTGAAGTTTGAACTGGTTTTAAGTAAAGTACAATAATAGTCCTTCAAGTTTCGGCAAATAGATGCAATTTTTTCTCGTTCTTTAAATGGACACTACAACCAGTCCCTTAAGGCCTTAATTTACTTTCTTTTGCGAAAAAAGAATGAAGATAGTGTTACTTCGACATGTATGAATAGAAAATCAGATATAATAAGTTATTTTGGTATTATTTATAGAGTTGTGTTCAATAAAGTTCATTTGAAAAACATAGTCCTAAAATTTTAATATTCAATCAAAGGTGATTCAGTATACAATCACATGTGATTTTTAAAAGCATCACATGTAAATAACGAAAATGACACCCCGCGCAAATTTTTAAAATTTAATCTGGTCCATTAATGCTATTGATCCAAAGGCTAAATTTAGTCACTTAGGACTGTGAATTAATTATGGACTATATTGAATATTCTTCATTATTTATAATAAAAAATGATTACTAACCAAATAAGAATGAACTCGACAACATAAGATATAAAGAACTTTCCATCCAACTTTTAAGGGTGGCCAATATCTGGATGCGATTAGTAAAAACCGAAACTCGAACCTAATCAAATTCGAATAATCCAAAATGACTTGGTTTGTTTGGATTTCGAATCGGTATTAGATCCGATTTGAAATTGTACATTGGTTTTCAAATTGGATTTCGCATCTAGAAAAATGTTCATCACCCCACTCGAAATTGATCAATATATTGTAACTCTATTTCTATTTTTTATTTCTCTTATCCGATTAACAAAGTAGATCAAAGATCCTATAAATCTTTTCCTAACTCATTTTTGGAAGTCCAAAGTGCGATGAGATATTCATAATATTAGATTCAACTCAAAACTATCCAATTAAATTCGGTTTGAACATTAAACATTGTAATAAAACTACTCAAATAGCTGAATTTGGTTTTATTCAAAATTCGAATAATTGAATTCAAATCGGTTTTACTAGAAGTAATTTGAACTCAAATCGAGTTTCAAATCGGGGTAGGAAAATTATCAAACCCGAACAATCCGATTTAAAAACCTCGAAAATCAATTCAATGAATAACCCTTAGTACCTTTTTCTAATACAAACTTTAGCAATAAATCGAACTTTACAAATAACATTGGCCTATCGTATCAACATATTATTTTTAGTCACTTATAATTTGTGACATAGATAATATATGATCTAATTATAATTTCGTTAACTGAAAACTATTTCAAAGTTGGTTGTCAAGAGTTTGTTGGTTCTAAAGGCCCATTGGGACCTAATACCACTCGGGCCTGTGGCAAACCCAAAATAAGGCCTAATTGTGCTATTAATGTTTTGACATAGTCCAACCGAAACAAATTTTGTTACTTATAAAGTTAATTAAATAATTAGAAGTGTATACATGTGGTGGTCTAATTGACTAGTATCAAACTATTAATTCAGTAAGAATACATGAAATAAAATACAATATTATAAAAAATAAAAAATCTCACGCCCAGTGGGACTCGAACCCACAATCGCCTGATTAGAAGTCAGACGCCTTATCCATTAGGCCATGGGCGCTTTTTTGTTAGGAAAGTCTTGTTTAATTTATATATCTATAGAGCACCTTTTATGCTGACGCATTCATATTCTCATACAATCAACTGACATTTTCAAACATTCTTACATATCCCAGAAACAATTATAATATCTTCTAATATATGTTGATGATGTCAATACCATAAGCACTTGGTGCTTTATGCGCATGCATTGATATTTGTTAATGATCTCAAGGTGTTTGATAGATTGCCTCACTGAATTTGCTTGCATCATCCCCCACTGGTTGCTGTAACTTTTTCACTTTATTTTCACATCTAACTCATCTCATACCTAAAAGGTATAGCTTATTTTGGAAACAAGCATTCTGGTTGGAAAATGATGAAGTCATAAATTGTTTGGTATCCAACAACCAATTAAGTTGTTTGCAGTGCAATTTACTATTTTATTTGTATTTTAAATGAAGATTTTGGATTTAAGTTTGTAGAATAATGTGTTGAAGATTATGACAAATGTTAGTTAAAATAAATTATATGCCTTGGAACTTCCATGCTTGATGATAATGAAGATGAAGATGAAAGACACTGATTCCAATTCTTTTTTCACACTATAAAGAATTAAAACTCAATTTTGAGAATACTTTCTTACCAATCTCATTCACATGAGGGGTAAAAGAACAACAGAGGTTTTTTTTTTGGTTAAACCATGTGAGGATGTCAGTGTGTATGTATGTGTGGATTGATTATTTTCATTCAGAACTCATGGCAGAGTGTGTGTGTGTGTGTGTTCTCAGGCAACCATGCATGTGCTTTTTCTAAAGATGCTTTTATCATTGTATTTACTACATCACCTCTGCTTTAGTTTACCCTCTGGTCTTATGATCAGGCTAACTTGCATTCATGTTGATAACCATTAATAACTGCACCAACACCTTTTCAAAGATAAAAGATGGATGTCTTTGTCTAGATTGATTAATGTGATAAAGTGATCTAAAGGGCATTTTCTTTGTGAACTAGATCCGTCTTTCATTGTTTATTAACAGCCCACAGTAACATTTAATGACCAATGATAAAACTAGTCATCAATAAATGTCAACTGTGAAATCCATCAATCCAAGATTCAATTTTTATCATTTTTTACCACATTACAAGGTGATTGGAAGGACCCCAATTGGAAAAATGTGGTTTCTTTAGGTGGGGCTAACTGCAAAATTTTCAGAGTTAGTTGTGGTAACTTTCAATTGGTATTTGCAGAGAGATATGACAGAGTAAAAAGGGAGAGATAGAGAAATGAGAGAAAATGGGCAGACAATCTGAAAAAGATGGTAAGTCTAGTAGTGGAATAGGGGTTATCCAAATAAGGTAAGCAAATTAGGTGTCTCCTATTCACAAGGAAGAACACCCATGAAAGGAAATAACTTGAAAGCAAAAGCCTGTGCAATCAAGGAAAATGGAAGATTGGACCACTTCTTTATAGCCTGTAGCTATTACTACTACACTAAAAGATTACAATCAATTGCCATCTAGTTTGCTGTTTCTTAGAAAAGGTATGAACTCAAGATTTGTGGTTTTATTCACTTTGTATCTACTTTTTTAATTGGGAAAACTTTTCCACTGTTTTATTACTTTGTCCTTTTTTTTTATCCCTCTTCCAAGATCCGTTCTAGTTAGTCATCCCATAACAAGCCATTCGTTAATCTTTTCGTCATTATTTTGGTTGATTTCCTTTTAAGTTAGCACAGACGATATCGTGGAGATCTTTAATTAGGAGATATTTGCTTGATGTCGGCGTCGTTTATACATCTAATTTTAGGCTTGAAGAAGTGATGATGTGGAAATTTACACTTAGATTTTGGTTGTTTTAGTGTTGAAGGTTGTTTGAGTGATTTGATTGCTGTAAAAGCTTATATAACATTACATGTTGCTATGATAATTAATGTTTTAATTGACTGAATTGTTGATGTATATAAAAAGATAAGAACATAGAGGCACGTGGTGTAGCATGAGATAGAAAGAAGAAAAAGGATAGGTTAGGGGTGGGTTCATAAAAGTAGTTTTTGATATTGAAGTTGAGAATGGTACAATGTGAAAGTGCAGCTTTAAGGCTTGAACAATATCATTGAATGTTGAGTTATCATGATTTGAGAGGGACAACTAGCAAATGGAAAGCAACAGAGGACTAATAAGTCAAAGGTTCAATTCAAAGGACAACTTCATTTTAGCTTCTTTGAATCATGTGTTAACTTGTCCATATATGTTACTAGCTTCTAAAAACATATATACCCCAAGAGACTGTTTAAAATGTATAAGATTTTGTAAACAAGGTTTTAGTTCAGATAACATACAATTATACTCATATACATGTGTTGAAACATCATTTAATTGAATGATTACCAAGTTTTCTCAATAACTAGTAGTCTTGTTTTTTCTTTCTCTTCTAAAAGCAGATAGTTGGTGTACAATCATCTACATTTTTAATACTTCAAATTATACGTAATTTTTAATAGAAGGTTTAGTTATTAAAATGGTATATAAGATTGGCATTAACTTCACCAAATAATTCCTTTATTTAATAGTTTTTCATTTAGATTAATATTAAGAGTAAATTAATAATTTCAAATTACCTAAAATTAAGACAAAAGACTTAAATGCTTTATAATATCTACACTATACTATAAAGCATTTAAGTGTTTTTAATCTCTTAATTTTAAGTAATTTGAAATTACTAATTTACCCTTAATATTACAATTAATGGAAACTGTTAAATAAAGCAACTATTTTGATAGAGTTAATGACAATCTTATATACTATTTTAATAACTACACCTTCCAAAACAAAGATTATTTAAAAAATCAAATCAATACAAATTAACTTAATAATTAAAAATATTAATAATTAAACTTTTCATATTGAATATTCTATCATATAATAAATATTTTAATTTAACTATTAAAAATTGCGTATAACCAGAAATATTAAATCTAAATAACATACAACCTTAATTTATAAAAATTGTTAGATTTTTTAAATGGGTAATATACTTAAAATATAATAGAGCTATAAGTCCAGCATTCTTGTTGGATTTTACCATCCATGTAAAATTTCATTAACACATTATAAAATAGAAAAGAAACAAACACTATTGTTTTAAAAACGAACAAGTTATTAAGAAAAAAAATATTCGTAACCGTTGCATTGCGCGAGTACAATGCTAGTGTGTGTGTATATATATATATATATATCCATCATTATATATGTAGTAATGATGGAGATGATCCATTATGTCGAGATTGTCGCAAAGACATGTGTAATCAAGTTTGTTTAATCAAAGAAGGTACTTTATCATAAATATATTTCCTATTATATTTGCTTGCCTTTCGTTTTATTAAATTTCAAACATTTAAATATGATCTTGTGTAAAATGGTACTAGAGCCATGTGCTCTTAGTCATTCTTCATCAATCAATTTTCCTTGATTATATATTTAGATAATAATGAAATCAGGTATCAGTTTGTGTAAAGAAATAATTTAACGGCGGATATGATTTTATAGAACATTAAATCTCTTAATGACTTCAAAATAATAACGTTAGAAGATCTATTATTGTTAGTGTTAGTCATTCTTGATGGTTGGATTAGCATAGGAAGCGCAGCAAGAGTCTATAAGACGCTTAGCCGGACCACAACAGTTAAACACTGTAGGTGTTCTTCGTTATATTTTTAAAGATCATTAGAAGATAGTAATTTGTTTCGAATCATACTACTTCTAAAATTACAATGTATGATTACTGATAAGATGATGAACGTATTTTCTAAAAAACATAATTCAAACAAAGAAATTAATGAAGAAACCGATTTACATATGAATTCTATTGAAATTCATATTTCTGATATAGAACAAAATTTGTTTAAGTGGACTATTCCAAAGCAAAATTTTAATACAATATATAAAATTGGAACTTCTGATTTTCTACAAGGATATTCAATCAAAGCATCTGAACAAATTGTATCAATTAATAAAGAGTATGATAATTTACATCTATTATCCAAATCTTCTATAATTTAACATAGAAAGAAATATAAATATTTACATGTTGGCTTAGTTCAAGTAGCAGTCAAACCACTATTGAGGTTAGAAATAGATGCTACAGTTCTTTTAATATTAAGAGAAGCAAGACATACTAATTTTCAAAATTCAATTTTAGGTATGGCAGAAACTAATATTTCAAATGGTCCTATATATTTTAATTGTTATCCAAACATTTTAGTAGAAATTTGATCCAAATATTCTTAATACTTTAATCTTAACAATTAAAACAAAAAATTTAGAATTCAAAGAAGAAACAAAAGCTATTGCAATTATATATAGAATCTGTTATAAAAGGATGACTTCAACAATAGAACCTAGAACTAGGATAGCTAGTCCAAAAAGTGAAACTGTAACCTTCGAACCAAATCCTCAACATACAAAAATTCAAACACCAAAACGACTCAAGTAGAATGAAATAACTCAATCTTGTAACTAGAATCTACAAGATATTAATATACCCAAACCAATAGGAGAGTCTAATAGAGTATCTAGTGTTATAGAACATGAAGATGGTTTTATAGATGTTAGCTTTGAAAATATTCAAACCATCCCTTCAAGATTATTCACAGTTTCTATCAATAGTACAATTAATTAAAAAAAATCCTTCTATCAAAAAATCAAAATCATTAAGATATGTAGATTTTAATAGAAATATTCCACAGCCTATTTATTATGAGGATAAACAAAGTGAATATGAAGGATATAGCCCAACTCAATCAGACATTTTATCATAAATTAATAATTCAAAAAATAAAATATGAGTAATAAAACTCAAGTCTTATGCAATAACAACACACACAAAAAATTTGCAGTTAAGAAATATTGGAAAACTGTTAATAGTGATACTATTGAATTTTTGGAAATTAAATACGAAGAAAAGCAAGTAATAAAAAGCTCTAAAGAACCAATGAATATCTAATGGGAACAACCCAAAGATTTAACAAATTTCCAACGGGGACAATTAGCGAATCTTAAAATAAGAAGTAATCAACTAAAACAAAGAATTGAATTAATATTTACATGGATTAAACAAGTAGAATCAGAGTTAATAATTTGTTAATATAAGTCCATACTCAGAAAATATTAGAAAAGAAATAAGACATACTAAGTCTAGAATTAAGCAATTAAATTGAGATATAAAAATATTAACAGGAGAAAACGTATATAATAGGCTAGCACATATTAGAACTCTAAATATGCTTAAAAACGCTCGCGTAGCATTAATTATAAAACTTGAAGAATTAAAAATCAGGTTTACTAATAATTTGTTAAAATGACTGAGACATGTATCAATATGGAATATCTCAAAAATAAATTCTATGTTGATCGTAACAAAGAAAAAAGAACGCATTATTATAATATTGTTAATAGTAATAAACAAGAATTAATACATCAACTTTCTTGGAGAAACTTTATAAACTAGAACAATATTCATATAACATTTTTTAAATCCATTGGGAGACTTTTCCAGGCTAGTTTAGTTCCCCTAATCGAGTGGGAATTCTCGTGGTACGAGATATACTTCAAACAAAATAATATCCCGAATCCCTTTTTAAGTATATACGAATCTCCAAAAATAACTCAAGAATACATAGATATAACTAGAGAAGAAAAGATAATAGTTATACATCCTCCAAAAACTCGTATATTAATTCAAAACAATATTTTAGCCACACCATTTACCACAGTTAATGAAACAATAACTAAAGAAGAATTAACTAAACAAATTGTATATCAAAATAATTATACAAATAAAATTCTAAATACTATGAGTCAAAAACTAAATAGAATTAAAAATAACGAAAATAATACTAAGACTAAAGATAATGATAATAATTCAATAAAATACAAAGAAAAACCAATTTTTACATCTCAACAAATAGATTCATCAATAAATTTAGGATATAATAAAAAAAACTAGTTAATGAGTTAGAACAAAAGCTTATTGAAATAAAAATTAATGTAATAAATCAAGCTACGGACTCTAAAGAAGAAAATACAGATGATAATAATGAAATAAAAAAATCCCAACTTCAAAATCAATTCTCAAACAATATCAATAAACTCAGAAATACAAATACAAAAACGTATAATAGGCCAACTACTCTAAACTTTTACCCAAGACCAACTTTTCCAGATACTCAATACGAAGACAGAGAATTCGCCAGACAAAGAAGTGTATATGATGGTTCATCTGTCTATGAATGGAATATCGATGGACTATCTGAACATCAAATTCTAAATATGCTTCAAGAAATGAATATGGCAACTAATGCCTATCTCATAAAAGGAAATAATCAAAGAAAAATAGTTGAATTATTAACTTCTGGATTTACTGGTTATTTGAAAGGCTGGTGGGATTCATACATTACTAGCGAAGAAAGAAATCTTATATTTACTTCAAAAAAATAATTATAAAGCAAGAAAATAACGAAACTATAACTACTAAAAAAGGTGATATTATAAACACTCTTATATTCGTAATAGTAAAAAATTACATAGGAGATCCAACTTTATTTCAAGAAAAAAGTGCAGAAATATTACTTAATCTTACTTGTAGAAAACTACAAGATTTCAAATGGTATAAAGATATGTTTTTAACCAAAGTTATGTTAAGAGGAGATTGCAAAGAAGCCTATTAGAAAGAAAGATTCATTGCAGGACTACCAAACGTATTTGCTGAAAAAATTAGAAATGATTTAAGAGAAAAATATGATAATCAAATACCCTATAAAGAACTTACTTATGAAGAAATAATTAGTCATGTTAATAAGAAAGGATTATCTATATGCTCAGATCTAAGATTAAAGACTAAACTCAACAAAGATAAGATTACTAGCAAAAATGAATTAGGAGATTTTTGTCAACAATATGGTTATCAACCAATTTCTAAACCTTCTTCTTCCAAACCTAAGAAACATTTTTACAAAAGATGATTTTCTAATAAAAAATATACATAAAAAACAAATAACACAGAAAAATATACCGATAACAGAAAAAATTATAAAAGATTTAATAATAAAAAATCAAACTCTAAAGGAAATCAAAAGGATATTATTATTTGTTATAAATGTGTTAAAGTTGGTGATATGACAAAAAATTGCTACGTTAAAAAGACTATAAATGAATTAGATATCCCGAATCAATTAAAAATTCAGATAAGTAAACTATTTCTTAATGAATATGAAGATTCCGAATCAAGTTTGTTAGACTATGATAATAATGACTTAAATGTTTTACAAAGTTATTCATCAGATGAAACTGATTCTGAATCAAACTGTGAATATATAGGAAATAGTATTTGTAATAAAATAAATGTTATCACAGATAAGGATAGAGATTTTTTAGAACTATTAGATAATCCCAAACAAAGTTATAAAAACCCAACTAACAAATAAATTTCTCAATTATAACAAAGATATTGAACCGACAACGACAACAGTAACAACACTTGCTAATCATCCTTTTAATCTTCAAGAAATTTATGAAAGATTTTCTAAACCAAAAACCTCAATAACAATTCAAGACCTACAAGAAGAATTAAAAACTGTTAAAACAAAAATAAAATTAATTAAAGAAATACTATCTAAGGTCGAAAAGAGCAAAGGGACCAATACTAATACAGAAAAGGAAAGTCAAAAGGTCAATAAAATCAATAAAAATTCAGATCAAATAAATATTTCAAAAAAAAATCATATCAAAGATGGAATACTTATATAATCTTTGTGTAGCAAATGAATTTATGATAATAGTTTTAGCGTTAATAGACAGTGGGGCAGATATGAACTGCATTCAAGAGGGAATCATTCCAACAAAATACTATGAAAAAATTGTTATGTCACTTATCAACTGCTAGTTGATCTTCTTTAAATATTAAATACAAAGTTACAAATGTTCATATATGTAATAATGATTATTGTTATAAAACCTCTCTAATCCTTGCAAAAAAATTAACTTCTACCTTAATATTAGAAACACCATTTATTTCCCAATTATATCCTTTTACTATTAATGAAACTGGAATTAGTACTAAAGTTTTAAACATAGAAATAATTTTCTAATTCACTAATCCAATTGCCTTTTCAGAATTCTAAAATATTATGAATGGCATTATTATTCCTATAAGCAATTTTGCAATTGTTTATATTGATGATGTTTCAATCTTTTCAAAATCTATTGACCAACACTTCAAACATTTAAACATTTTAATGACTTAATTTATAAAAATGGATTAGTTGTCTCTGCTTCAAAAATGAGTCTTTTTCAAACGCACATTAGATTCTTAGATCATGAAATCATCACAGGAACCATTAGACCAATTCAAAGAAGTCTATAATTTGCTAATAAATTACCCGATGAAATCAAAGATAAGACACAACTTCAAAGATTTTTAGGATGTTTAAACTATATTTATGATTTTTTCCAAGATTTAGGAACAGTATGTAAACATTTATATAGAAGACTTAAGAAGAACCCTGAGCCATAATGTTGTCAAACAAATAAAACAAAAAATCTATTTGCAATGTCTTAATATTCCTCAACCAAATGTAAAGATAATTGTTGAAACAGATACTAGTGATTTAGGATTTGGAGGAATACTTAAAACAAAAGGTTAATAACCAAACAAAAGAAGAATTGGTAAGATAATATTCCGGTGCTTGGAATGACGCTCAAAAAAATTACTCAACTGTTAAAAAAGAAGTTCTAAATATTGTTCTATGTATTAATAAATTCGAAGACAATTTATATATGAAACCCTTTTTTATTAAAAATTGACTATCAATCCGCAAAACCAATTTTACAAAATGATATTAAAAATGTGATTTCCAATCAAATTTTTGCAAGATGGAAAGTCTTGCTAAGTAATTTTGATTTTCAAATTGAATGTATCAAAGGTAAAGATAATTCTTTACTAGATTTCTTATCAAGAAAAATTTTACAGGGAAAATGACTTCTCAAAACCCTATTCAAACCTCTCATCAAAAGAAAAAGGTGGTTTTCTCCCCATTTAAAAATCAAACAACTCTTCCTCTTCCTATTCAAAATGGATTTGCTCCAAAAACTCCCCCCCCCCCCAAAGACGCCCGTCTTATTCATCCCTAATCAAGACACCAATTACAATACCAAGTTCTTCAAATTCTTACGCCCGTCTTATTCATCCCTAATCAAGACAACAATTACCATCCATAGTTCTTCAAATTCTTCCATAACCAAAAACGCTACTACTATATCTCCTTTTCAACAACCATCAATTCCTTCTTTATCTTCAAAATCAACAAATAGCTCCTATATTTTTAACACAAATTCTCAAACTGTTAAGATCCTTGAAGAATATGAGCTACAACTACAGGCAAAAGGTTTTCATATTCTAACAAATTTTCTTTTCTAAAAAGATTCTTTGTTGATAAGAGATACTCAGAAAACATGTGACTATTATCAAGCAATTTTAATAGATACTAGATCTATTAAAGTTATTCATAATCGAAGTCCTTCAAACCCTTCTCAAGTAGACTTAAGTAAAGAGCGGATATTTCACATCATGTCTATTCAAGAATGGAAAGCTAAACTATATACCAATAAGACCTTATAAAATATTCCTCAACATCCATCCTACAACTACTATGATTATCAAGAAGCATGATTCAATTTTATTTATTTAAGAAGCTTTTCTCATTCATGGTTTATTTTCTTCGATAAGAATTTTGATTGCAACCACCGTAGATGGTTTGTCAAATGGTTCAAATGTTTGGGACAAATTATTGACATCTTCCCATTACGAGTTAAAAAAGGTTTTCTTAAATTCAAAGAAATATTTATCCAAGATATTCCAGACTTTGAGTATTTGTTACAATATGCAATTTTATTCAAGATTCCATGGATCATTAAATGGACCTTCGCGGTAATTCCTAGTAATGGATCATCTCCATCATTACTACAAAGAACTGTTAGAGTCAAATGGTGGGATACAGATCAAATTGAGAAAATGACTGTTCAAGGTGTTTCAAACTACTACTCAATTAATTTTAGAGTCTCAGCTTCTATAAATCCAACTCCAACTCTACTCAAGGAAAACGAAAATGACCAAATCAAACAATTCATGCCTGCAAATTCAAGAGATGAAATCCGAAGATTAATTCAAGAAATAAAACAAAGCTCTCCTACAAGCTCTACTCAAGATATGCCTCAAGAATCATTACTGCAAGATGCTCAAGATCTATATGCATAATTTAGTCTTTATGATTAATATTCATAATTTGCATATATTAAACATTATAATGTAATGCGTTGAGTAAGTTTGGTGATTTGTCTTCGAAGACAAATTCATTCTTTTATCAAAAGCATATTATTCAAATGTATGAAATACACTCTTTGGTATTTTAGAAGATTATATTACTCAAAACAAAAGTTTATCAAATATTTACAGATATACAGGTATAAAAGGCAAAGAGTTATGAAGATGGACGGTTTTTAAAGACATCAATCAATGATAAAGCAAAAGCAAATGTTCAACCATGTGACAAATCAATCAAGGACAAAAGACTTTTCAAAAAGCAAAAGCAAAAACAATGGTTCTTAGTTATCAAGAAAAAACAAATCAAAGAAAGACAAACAATTTTTCAAAAAGCAAAAGCAATGATCAAACAATAGCAACTATCAAGCAAGAAGAAGAAAATTTGAAGTCCGTAACCGGTTATCTTAGATTACCAAGTCATCAAAAATGCTTATATAAGAAGACCAAAAATGAAGAAGATCGTCTCTTAATTTTTACAAAAATGTTATGCAATCCTCTAAAAAACCCTCTCTTAGATTCTCAACTTCTAGATGTTCAAAATCTTTAGACTTTCAGATATTCATATCACCCGAAGTATGTCGAGATTGTCGCAAAGACAAGTGTAATCAAGAATGTTTAATCAAAGAAGGTACTTTATCATAAATATATTTCCTATTATATTTGCTTGCCTTTCGTTTGCTTTTCCTTTTATTAAATTTCAAACATTTAAATATGATCCTGTGAAAAATGGTTTTTTATAACTATGTCTGTGATAAAATTTATTTTATTACAAATATAATTTCCTATACATTCACGGTTTGATTTAGAATCAGTTTCATCTCATAAATAACTTTGTAAAACATTTAAGTCATTATTATCATAGTCTGATAAGCTTAATTCGGAATCTTCATATTCATTAATTAAGAAATAGTTTACTTATCGGAATTTTTAATAAATCCGAGATATTTAATTCATTTATAGTCTTTTTAACATAGCAATTTTTTGTCATATGACCATCTTTACCATATATATATATATATATATATATATATATATGCACACATATTGTTATGGTTTTGCTTTCCAAGCACCGACGAACACCAAACAACAGCAAAATTCCTTTTATTTAATTTATATGTATTTTAATATGATATGCGTGTGT
>JAUEJL010025540.1:0-33877 GCA_032274825.1 Drosophyllum lusitanicum | reverse complement strand
AGTGTGCCATACGAGCATCTATATAGTTATGGTTTAATAATGTTTATTTATCTCCTCTTAATGTATAATTAAATTAATTATAATATAATAAATAGTTACAAATAAGTCCTATAAAATATTTGATTTCAACAATAATAAAAATACTAATATTTTTTAAAATTCCTTATTATTTATATCAAATATTTATCGTCTCCCGTATAGTATACGGGTCCCTTAGCTAGTATGTATATAAAAGAGGAAGATAATTGCAAACAACACCATTTTTTTATGGGAGACCGATAGCTATCGTAAACGTTATTGGGTTGATACCAATAATTAGCCATTGATGCACATATGATGATATCCTTGACGTCCCATTTTGGCTGTATTAGGAAAAGCCCAAAAGGTACTTACTAGGATTTGTTCCAGTGGTATGTACAGGATTTTATCTTATTGTGAGGTCTTGAGTTCGAGCCTTATTAAGTGAGTTTCAAAAATAATGAAGGAGAGTTTACATCTTTATAACGCGTGACTTAGGACTCGCATACTGTCCTATATAGATGTTACTGCGTACCTAACCCACAAACATAACTCCACCGTTAAAAAAAGAAAAAGCCCAAAAGGTCAATATTTTTGCTAAATTGTTACATGTATGCCTTTTTTTTAATTAAAATATGTTTCCTAGGAATTAATTTCTTTGTGTTCAACTGTTTTGATTCGACCTTTTATACATTTTAGTTGACCAAGCGTCAAAATTGACCAATGTAGAAAAGAACCTATCTTTCTTTAAAAAAAGGAAATATATAGTAATAAATTTTGGTGCACATTACGCGAAAATACAATAAACTATATCAATATTATTATTGTATACAACCAACTTTATTTTGTATCTAAAAATACAAACAACTTACAATTTTGATTCATTGTATGCAATTAACCTATGATATCAGGTTACCAACCGGTTTCTTCCTTATTTTTTATTTTTAAATTAATGTAATTAAAAAATAATTATTGTTCTTCAGTTTGTGAAAGAAAATAAGAAGATTGCAGTTGAAGGTTCTTTCATATTCAAACAAGAAATATATCCTTATGAATGGTTCTTTCATGTTCAAACAAAAAACCCAAATAACAAGCCACGATATATATCAAATTGAAGATGAACTTCAGATCTGAAGGAGACGGCGACGGTTGTTCGAAGACGACACAAGAAGCCTCGATTAGGTTTTGAAGGGGATGACGGAGGTTATTCTAGATTTGAAGGGGATGGGCGGCGGTTGCTCCAGATCTGAAGGGGACGGCGACGGTTGTTCGAAGGCGACACAAGAAGCTTTCGATTAGGTTTTGAAGGTGATGGCGGCGGTTCTGTATGTATGTATGTATATGTATACACAGACATACGCTTTTTTGTACGAAGTAGTAAACATTATGGTTTTAAATAACGTAAGACGTAGCGTGACGGCGAGGTCAAGCCTCGAGTTTTAAGAGTCATGGCAAAACCATGACATTTTTTAAGACGTGACTTAAGACGACAATATTGAATATATTTTATAACTACTAGTAGAGAGCACGCGCAATGCAGCGGCGTTTAAAGAGGGGCGGTAGTGAAATTGCATTGTGGAGAGTTTTTTGTGGTGGCTAGCGATGGAGAGAATGGATAAAACAATGATAGTTGAAAATTGTGTCTAATAATAATAAATAATTAATATATGTAGTACTATTCCATCAGGTTATGAAATTTTAAATTTAATATTGTAGTAATGTTATTTATACACATTAACTTAAAGCAATATGAGATAGTACAAATAAACAACATTTAGAAGTTAAAATATTAAGATAATAAGTTTTTACTCTTAAAACTTAGGTAATTACTTATTTGGTCCATGTGCTTTATCACAATTATACTGACAGTCTTGAACTTCATTTATTATACTGAAATTCCTATTGGTTGAACAAATACGATATCTAGTCACTTGAAAAGACAAAACTGTCATTTTCTTATTAATTTATTCTTTTAATTTGAGTTTTATTTATTAATTACCAATTTATTATTATTATTATTATTATTATTATTATTATTATTATTATTATTATTATTATATAAATAAAAAATAAAACAATACCAACCCCTTTCCTATCAAACCCGACTATAGTCACTGGCTTCTCACGTCACTATAATACAACCACCATCATCACCATCTCGATTTTCTCTCTCTTTGCCTCCGACGAACATAAATTAAAAACCATATTATATGTTTACATTAAAATTAGTGTTGTACATATAATCTTAAAAAAAAATTTAACTCCTCTTTAGTAATTATTATTTTGATTCTAAGATGATAATTTGTTTTAGAAGTTTTGAAAAGTTATGAAATTAAATGATTTTTTAAAGCATGAAATTAATTGGAATATTAAAATATGGAAAAATTGCTTTTTTTATAATTGATAACTTTAATTGTGCATAACAAATTAAAAAAAATATTTTAATCTATTTTTAGAATGATTTGTATATCAAATAAAAAATTAGCTTTATTTTTTAGAAAATTTTAATCTAATTTAGAAGGTTAATAAATAGATGGATGTGATTAATCTAGATAAAATAGATGGTTATGATGTAGTATTGATTGAAAATTAAGAATTCTTAAAATTGATGATGAGAGAGAATGTTGTATGGTTTATAAAGTAGTATAGATATATATCAAATTTATCATTATTAATATATAAATTACACAAAGTTGCATAAAATGAGAAGCAAAATAAATCATACAAATTACAAAATACAAATTTATAAAAGTTCAATACACGTGATTGCAAAACCTATACAAAAAAAGTCCAATTTAAAAAATATGATTTTTTGTGAGTCATGCCTTAAAGAACTCGCCATTTGACGCGTAAAGACGCGTATTGGCGTACGCCACACTTAACACTCACACATAGGCCATTTTTTAATGGCGGAGCCACGCTTCACGCCTTGACGGTGTAACACCCCGAAGTGGACCCAGTTATACTTCGTGCCGGTAAGCTTATACTTTTAATAACTAATTGAAATATTCTTAATTGTTTATGATTTTTATGTGTTTTGATTTTTGAAAATGGATAAGTAAAGTAATAATAAAAAAAACTAAAATAATCAAGAATTAAAAGGATTGATTAATGATTCTAAAAATATCCTCGTTAATTAGTATGGGTAATTTAGAGATGTATTGTAAGTCGGTTAGGAGAGCGGAATACCCGCTTTTGATTTTAAAATTCCCCAAGTGGGTCTCTCCCTTGCCTTCTTCCTATCTCTTCTCCACACACACACACACACACACATACTTACGCAGACATACATACACACAAACCCACTGTTCTTATTTTTGAAGAAGAATTCAAGCAATTAAATTAGTAGATCTTCAAGTAATCTTGATGATAATACTTGTTCCATCTTCATCTTCCTCCTTGTAAGTCTCCTTCTCTTGTGTTCTTGTTAACAGGTGATTTTAGGGCAAATAGGTCAAATCCGAATTCGGAATCAAGAAGCAATTTTTGATGTTTGAATTTGCTTTTACAACTCATATAGACTATAAGGAATACAATTTAGGGATTGAAGTACTGGTTTTGATTGAATTTCAAGAAATTATTCAAATGGCACATGTAGGTTAGAATTTCAATTTAATGGTATATTGATAGTTTAAACGAGTTACATGTATGTTGGTGAACTTATATTACTATCAAATGAGGTATACAAACACTAGAGATGTATTTTGGGTTCTCGAGCTCTACAAACACTAGAATTTGACTTTGGATGGATTTTGGGTCGAATTGGGTTCTGCAGCAGAAGCTGCATTTCTTTTGGTTCTGTGCAGGTGACGTGACGCGTCATCCCATTGGATGCGACGCGTCCATGGGTGCAGCACTTGGTTTTGTTGCTTCGTTCGCATGTTGATACTTGAGTGGTAATTATAGGTTAATATACGGACTAAGGGCATCATTATAAGCTTGTTGCTAGTGTCTTGGACCAAGGTGAGTACCGGATTACATGAGGCTCGATAATAAAGAATAAATTATCATTTAAACACTATAATTAACGAAGCACCATTATAATTCGTATGATATGGATTCTAAATATTCAACCAGGTGGCAGAGATATGAATTCGAATGTTACCATGTTGATATGATATGTTATTCATGTATTCACACGCATGTGCACGAGGTATGATATAAATTGTTTCCTATTTTTATATTATGAGATGCATGCATGCTATTGGACCAGGAATGGATCATATGTGTAATATGTGATTGTCCGGACATTCATTCACTATTCTACAGTTGTATGGTTAAGGTCAGTCGCGAACTGGCTCCCAAGGGACCTTAGGGTCAAAGTTCGGGATCAACAGTAACTTGATGGGCCATTCCGGGTCGTAAGTTGTGCATGACCACCGTTCCTTAACGTAAGGGGTACTCAGCTACTCGTTGAACCCAAGAGAGCCTATGAGTCTATAACATACTCGGTGGACCACTATTCGCTCACCCACCAGCGCGGTTGGTTGTGTCTGATACCCCAGTTAGGGTCGTTGAACTGGATTAGCTATCCCACGAGATATGACACCTACTAATCTTGTCGGCACTCCATTATGTGATAGGATAGCATTATTTGCTTATTCCTATGTTATGATATACTTTATTGATACTTATGCTTAGCTTGTGCTCACTAGCTATTTATAGCTAACATCGTGTTGTTTTTCGCCATGCGCAGGAAAGGATTAGGTGGCCAAGTGAGGATGGGTTACCTACTGGTGTCTTATACTTAGCTTTTGGAGGAACACTAATTTTATTTTTATTTATTGTGTTTATGGTCGGTTGGTAAGACAGTGTAACACCACTTGATTTAAGACTTGGCAAGTTTTGGGTTGTATAATACAATCGCCATGTCTCGGTTTAAATTATTATACAGTTTGTAATTATAGATTTTAAATTTCCGCTGCTAGTTTTGAGATGGGTTGATAAATCAAACAGGTAATGAAAACATTTATTTTACAAACGGACCCACGCAGTTTAAAAACTCTAGTTTTTACTAATTTTACTACATTTAAAACGACGGTGTTACAGACCATGACACGCCTTTTAAAACACCGGTAAACATAAATAAATAAAGAAAAGAAAGTAGCTTGAGGCCTCAAGGGGCAACTAAAAGAACAGCCTACTAGGTACATAAAAGGCCAGCTAGGCTAGTAGGCTCCAACGGGCATATATAACCCCCTCTAGACCCTCCTCTCGCAGATTATAATTTTCGACACACATCAAATCAATGTCATACATTCAGATTAAATCAAAACGTAAACTCTCTTTACTCATAGTGGAATCATCCTAACCCTTACTCCATTTACCCATGCTACTACAATTAGAGGTGTAATCGAACCGAATCAAGTCAGCATATGCCAAGCTCGAACTCAACTCAATTAGAAATCCCAAAGCTTAAAACTTGACTCAAGCTCGATCGAGCCTTTATTTTCAAGCTCGAGCTCATGAGCTAACCAACATTATCAAGTTAAGCTCGACTAGACTAAATTGCCAAAATTAATATATTAAATGATAATTTTAATTAGTTTAGTATTGCTCAACTGAACACTTTCTAGCTTGACTCATTACTTTTGAGCTCGGCTCAGCTCGATTGAAGTAAAATTGATAAGCGATTATGTAAATATACATATAAAAAGGGGTAGAAATGTAAAATGACATAAGCTCGATAAAGCTCTCGAGCTTTACAAGCCGAGTATTTTGTTGCTCGAGCAGTTAGTGCTGGCAAAACGGGCGGGGCGGGGCGGATTGGGTAGCGGGGCAGAACGGGTTCAGGGCTATTAAAAAATTAAAAACCTTATAAATCATTTTCTAAACAAAGTTTTATAAAGATCCAAAGTAACTAATTGTTTAAAAAAGCAACATATACGATATTAACAAATTGTTTGTATTCCTAGCAAGATTAAAAGATCACCTTCAAAGAAACATTATACAAATTGCATCAAATCAAGTATGCAAAGAATTAATGAAATCTGTACACTCTTCAAATTTTCTTACTACTGTGTGATCTCTTGTGACCTCCCAAAGCTTGCCCAGATGAGAAAATTTTCAAGCAAATTGGGCATTTATGTTCGCCCAACACCACTGTTTTCTTCAAAGAACCAGCACCAAGATTCAAATTCTTAATCTTTTGATGATTATCATATGCTTTATGCCAACCAAGTGCTTGATAAGAGCAAAAGCTTTTTTTTACAAGTAATACACTCAAATTTTCTTTTGCTTGAATCCTCAAATTTCCCAAAACCTAACTCACTGTCATCATCTAATGGAGTTTCTTGATCTTGGAACCATTTTTAATTGGCTTTTTGCCCTCAACTTTAGTCAACCTCACAAAAGCAGAGGAATTGCCATGATCAGATGATTCAATTTCATTACCCCATTTCCCCTCATCTCTTGAAAGCATCATCAAACACATAGCAATCTCCAATTCTTGATTTTGTTCAATCTCAAACATAATACTCGATAGTAAGATTTTGATACCCGTATTAAATGTAATTAATCGATACCCAAATAAAACCATATACACAAGAACAAGAACAGATGAATGCAATTAATCGATTGTTCAATACTCAAACAATCGTGAAAATGGGGCAACGCTGCAACACCGCAACAATCGTTAGAAGATGGGGCAACACCAGAATAGTCGTCGATCGATAGAAGATGGTTGCCGACTGCTGTCGATTTGAGAGGGAGAGAAGCGTACTGCGGAGGTGAGAGGAGAGAGAGAAGCACTATGCCGTCGAATCATCAATCGATTGAAGATGGATTTTGAAGACCGGAGACTGGCAAGAGAGAACGGCGAGATTGTTAAAGCCCTTTCACCCGTCCATAACCCGTTTGTAGTATCGGTGTTCTTTTTTTCACCCAAAGTTACCCGCGTATTTTTTTGTTAAAGCCCATTTGGACCCAGTTTATTTTTTTAAAAGCCCAAATTAACCCATTTTGAATGTAATGGGCCATTATTGCCACCACTACTCGAGCTCAACTCGATAGCCTACTCGAGTAGCTCGAGCTTGACTCAACTTAAACCGAACCAATTTCAAGTAGCTCATGAGTGGC
Organism: Drosophyllum lusitanicum; assembly: GCA_032274825.1. NCBI lineage: Eukaryota > Viridiplantae > Streptophyta > Magnoliopsida > Caryophyllales > Drosophyllaceae > Drosophyllum > Drosophyllum lusitanicum. The sequence goes on along the minus strand of JAUEJL010025540.1, from coordinate 26,782 downwards.
CTCGGTCCGATTACACCCCGACCCTACAATCCTACTCGCCTCTTAATGCAAATATCCACACCAACACCTAAACCCAAAAAGGGGGAACACAGACAAGCAATTTAACCTTAGATCCTAGTTCTCCTTGCCCATGTACTCCTATTTTAAGTCATGTCTTAGGGAGTTGAAGTTCCTCCATGTCTAGTTTCACTCTATCTTCCCACCTTAGTTTTGCACAACCACCTTAGTTTTCACGTTTCATCACCTTTCCTTTCGTTGTCCGTCCATGTCTTGTGTCACACACGATGAACATACCAGTTCCATGTTTATTTAAACGGATGTCTTGCATTTTATGCACGGAGTACGAGTCATCATATCCAACTTGGTCTACCCAACATTTTAACCATAAATTTGAAAGGTCTAATTTAACGGGCAAGACTAGAAAAATGACTGTCTATATATATAAACGACCAAAAAAAAAGCAAATTATTTCAGAAGGGTTTCTGGTGCATCCAATAGTATACAAAACAACTGTCTTCATTAATAATTAATCAACTTAAGTTGCAGTTCTATATTTTTATTTATTATTTTCAACCATATAGGATAATGCACAGATGAAGCTTACCTTTTAATCAGAACGATTTAGCTCTTGTGAGGTGTTCAAGACTCATAAAACGAGCCGTCTTCCTCTCTTTGTATCTCACTTGTGTTTGCTGTTACCGAAGAACTCCCTGAACCAACAGCCGACACACCACCTGATTCTGATATTTTTGTGATCCTCTGTAACTCATCAGATACCTCAGATGAACGAGCCAGGAACTGTTCGTCGGTCAATTGCTGTTCCTTCTCAAAAGGTGATTTTTTCGGTTGCCTGATGGCAGCTGCTGCTTCTGCCATTGCTACAGGAGGTGGCTGAGGTGGGACCCACGCAGATCGTCGCTCACTGGGCCCACCGGGATAGCCAGTCTTGTTCTCTTCAGATTCCACTTCAGTAATTCGAACATTCTTTTGTTGCCACCAAGGGGCAGAACCTTCCCCGTTAGACTGATAGACGGATGCAGGCCCAGGCACATTATCCTGACCATAGTAACTAAGCCCGTTGCTGTTTTCAGAGGTTAAGCTGCCCTGTGACTGCAAGGCCTCCCAAGGCTAGTCAGTAAAAGAAGGGAAAGTAGTATTAGTGAAAATATGTAAAATTGCACCAAATGTGTATGCAAAACATATTTATACCGGTAAACCTATTTATCATATTATATAAAATAAGATTTTGAACCTTAGGTTTTGGTGCTAAGCGAGGATTTGATACAGGCTGGTCAGGGTTTGGTGGCAGATCATTGATTTCCTGAAGTAAATGAGCACAAATAAGTACTAAAACCAAACATGAAAACAACTCAAGATACCCCCCCCCCCCACCCCAACCCAAAAAAAAAGGAGTCTAATTACTCGGATGTTCGGCGGCCTCTCGCCTCTTTGAATCATAGCCATGATCTGCAAGAGCAAGCAAATAGTGGTCAAAACTCGAGCTGTTATGCCATTAAATGAAAATGACATAGTTATCCTATCGTGTCACAAAGATCATTTTCCCATGAATTTAAAAACTAAAACACAAGAAAGTACCTCCATATATGATTTTGGGTGAGGTGGTGCAGCTGAAGGTTCTACAGATGCCGGTGGTGGTGACAAGGATCTTGCTGTTCACAAAATAGTAGATGTGATAACAATAAACATGAGTAACGAACTGAATTACTTGTATTTGACCATTGATAATTACCAGAGCGTGAGTCGTAGTCTGTCCTGCCATTTGTATAAGGCGGCTGGCAAATTGCAAAAGTAATTGAATCATAGAAAATTAAGTCTAGAGAAAAGACTTACAGCTTCAAATGGTCTTTTTCAAAATTTTAAGCATTGTCAAGATATATTTATATTTAACTCACCCTTGAGCTTGTGACTTGAACTTCTCGCCCTGATGAAATGTTACTTTGTCCTTAAAAGAACCACAGATGGTAAAATGTAGCGAGAAATTAGTTTCTATACAAAATATACATGATAATATATTTAAAATGCCCAAAACAAAGAGCAAAGCATATATTATCAGCTCATCTCATCTACGGTATTTCCTGAACAAAATGCTGATGAAAAGTTGCATAAAATTTATATATGTTGTTAAGAAAACTATTTCCATATGAATGAAAAGCAACTTTTGATCTACCTTCCAGCTTCCTTACTGAATTACTCAACGACTTCATTTCCTGTACTTGCACGTCCAATAGACTCATAAGTTCCCCAAAGTATTTCTTCTCTGCAAAGAGCGGCTAAAGATGTCATCAAATTCATAAAAAAGAGAAAAAAATAGAACAAAAAAAATAAACACACCCCTAAAATTCTAATTTACCAGTAAAGAAAGATATAAGGAACCATCAAAATAAAAGAAAACAAAGTTACCTTCAATTATTGATGCCACCATCTCCTGGCTAGCACGTGCCACATCAGATGCTGCTGCAGCAGCAGCTTTTGCAGCAGCTGCTGTTTCTTCAGCCAACGTTGGCTTTCTGTTGGTTTTATCTGCAACATCTTCTCCTTCATCTTCATGTACAACTTTACGGATCCAAGATTTTAATCTAGGAACAATGGCATTCTAAATCCAAATATATAGTCAGTTTATAGCATAATTTGATAAATAAATGGCTAAACAGTACAAAAATAATGGGCAATATTGCACCCAAGAACTATTTGATTGATGTAAAAATAATCACAACAGCAACATGAAGGTACTATGTTAGCTAATAGCTAATTGCAGCAACAAATCATTAACTCAAAGCCAGATCACTTAAAGAAGCAATTCTTTATAGTTTTTACCTTAAAAACTACCGCGGTTCCAGCTCCTGAAATAGCAAGAACTCCTACAGCAAGAAAAGCATGTGACCAATGAAACCGTGATGCAGTCAAGGTCCCCAATTTAGCACCTGCTGCTGCTGCAGGTTGCAGAGACTGAGCTGGTTGGGCTGGTGCTTGTGGTTGAATATTTGATGTAGGCTGTGACTGGCCGCCTATAATCACATCATAGAGATATCTTTTAATCCCAAAATCATATATGCTTGATTGGTTTTGGATGTCCATATCACATTCAGCTTTACAGCAATGAAAACTGTGGTGTTAGGTATAATAGTTGTATAACTTGCTATAAACAAAACATGTCTGGTGGTTTGAGTATATTGTCAATAACATTACATGCCAAACTACGACTGTTGTAGAAAAACAATCTTCACCTTGATTTGCAACAGCTGCTTGAGTAGTTGGGGACTCATCCTGCCAGTTATGATACCAATATATTGATTAATAGTCTGATAAATGCATACTAGGTAGCGTACCATATTATTATGGTAGTAAAATATTCAGTTGACAAAAATGACAGATAAAAGAAGGGAACCGCCTTACAGGAACACGACGAAATGCTTCATCTATTTCCTCCTTTGTAAGGCCCTTTCTCTCAAGAAAAGATCGTCTATACATAACAGGGGATCCCTTAACCTTTGGATGTGAAAGAAACTTTACAGCATTCTGTACTTGTTCCTCTCGTATTGGTTCTGTGTTGACAAATATTGATGTTTCTTTGGCAACAGCCGCCCCTTTTTCGCCATCTTGTTGATCATTGGTCATTGGCTTTACACCTTCTGAAACTGTAGTCACAAGTAAAGAAAAACCTATTAACTGAAACGATAGTTTGCAAGATAACTGAGCACGACAAACTTGTCAACCATGTACAAGTGTTGGTTGCTTTCACTTAACACAACTACCCAGTTGTATGCATTTTTTTTTCTACAAGCAGTACAAAACATAAGGCTTTTACAAACATAAAATAGGGAAAAAAGGAAAAGGTACTGAAAGATTAAGAGAAGCAGCAGCAGCAACACAGGTAATAATGTCATTTAAAATGGCAAAACTCGAAGTAGAATTATTCCCTCTGAGAACAATGATTTCAATGTGTGATCACATTTATATACTTCATTCTTGAAAAAAGACTTTGACCCTTGTCGTGCATCCTTGTCCTTCTCATACAACCTATTAGATTTAAGTTATGCTACCATTGTGGTATCTTACTGTTGTTTCTTTGTTTGTATAATCCAGTGAATAGCAGTAGTCGTTGGATTGTTCTGATTAGTCTTCACTCTGATGAATAACAGACTCCACAATTTAGCTATTTCTGTTTTTATATGGCTATTCTTGGTTTAGAAAAGTGTGCTTAAGCGCCGCTTAAAGCACCAAGCAATGAGGGTTAGCGCTTACGATTACGAAAAGCGAGAAAAAGCATCCGCTTTGCTTCGCTTTAGGTGAAGCGCTAAGCAGCACTTAATAGCAATTAAGGTAGTCTTAATTAGTTTGGGCTTTTAACGGGCTTTAAGTTATTAGCGCCTAGTTTCTATACTATGGGCTTAGGTTAGGAAACAAAGAGTCATCATCCAAAGCGGTAAAACTCGATCCTCTAGAGCGGTAAAAAGTCGATACTTTAAAACTGGTAATGTTTAATGGTATATAAGTATTTAAGTATTTAAGTATTTATAGCTTATAAGTAAATTGATAAATATATTTTGGTGTTGAGATACTTGTGAGTTTTGAATATATGTGTTGACACTTTGGTGTTTAAGTATTTATAAGGTAGTATATGACATTGTGATATATAGAAGTTAGGTAATTTATAAGTATTATGTATTATTTTAGTGAATTTCGGGCGCTTCGTGTGCTTAAAGCGAGCGCTTTCACTTAGCTCTTAGCGCTTCGGCTTCTAGGACCCTTGGCGCTTTGGGGCATTTTACGCACTTTTAAAACCAAGTGACTATTTAAAGAGCTTTTCGTCATTGAATAAGATTATCCAGTACCTTCAGTTACTGAGTTTGTGTATGCAAATCTCTACTTCAGAATTGGTATCAGAGCCAGGTTAAGTGAGTTTGAGCGATACACAAGATAAACGTAGTCAAGAGTCTGAAAGTGCAATGACAGACTCAAACAACAGTGCACAGCCATGCATTTTAAAGACGATTACACAAAGAAGAAGACATCTAAAGTCAACTTTGGAATTCAGTGCAAGTCAAGTATCAAGGGAATGTGAGTGCAACGGGCACAACTGCAGACATCAAGAAGAAATTTCGAGTTGTTAGAAATGAAGTCTGGTGAATCAGTAATCGATTACTTTCCAAGAGTTATGGTGATGGCTAATGATATGAGAAACTGTGGCGAAGACATGCCTGGTGTCAAAATTGTTGGAAAAAATTATGTGTACACTAATGGAGAATTTAACTACATTGCGTGTTCAATTAAAGAATTTATCAATTTAAAGACATTGATAGTTTGTTTGTCGAAACACTGCAGAGTTCGTTGCCGGTTCATGAACAAAAGTTCAAAAAGATTCCAACCAGAGAAGATGAACAAATAACGAAGGCTTCCACTTTCTATGAAGATAGTGGGAAGAGGGAGGCTGAGGAAGGTTTGTGAATAGAGCAACCATAGTGTTACAGGTCACAAATTGGGACATTTTGCCTCCTGCTCTCAAGAACAGAACAGGGCACACTATGCTGAAATTAATCAAGAGGATGATATGTTCATTTGTTGAACCACACACAACCAAAAGGAAGAAGGCTGGTTCTTAGACTCGGGATGTAGTAATCATATGTGTGGGAGAAAATTGTGGTTCACGGACCTGCATTCTATGAAACAAGAAAATGGCAATTCGACAAGAGCATCGGGGAAAGGAGATGTTCGTCAGAAGATCAATGGGTACCATCATACGCTAACAGACGTTTACAATGTGCCGGATATAACAAGCAATTTACTCAACATTGATCAACTTCAAGAAAGAGGTATGGCTATTCTTTTTACACAAGGAGTTTGTAAACTGTATCACCCTAGGAGAGGTTACTTATGCAAACAGGAATCACAAACAATCACATGTTTGCTCTACTAGCTGAATGTAAGCTATGAGAAACCAGTGATGGTTGTTTACAAAACTCTACTGAGGATGCCGTCAGATTATAGCACCAAAGATATACACACTTGAGTTACAAGGTTCTAAGAACTTTAAAATTTAAAATATGGTTGGAGGAATTCCTGATCTGAAAGGAAAGTTAACACTTGTACTAGTTGTTTGGTGGGAAAACAATCCAGACTATCTAATCCAAAGAAAAACTCATGTCGGTCATCAAGAAAATTGCAATTGGTACATTTAGATCTCTGTGGTCCAATAACTCCTTCAAACAGCAACAAAAGGTATGTGCTCACCTTTATAGATTATCACAGCAGGAAAACATGGGTGTATTTCTTCAAAATAAATTAGAAACACTATTTTTCTTTAAGATATTTAAAATATATATTGAAAAGCAGTGTGGATTTGACTTGGGCTGCTTACGTACTGACAGAGGATGAATTCACTTCAAATGAGTTTTTGTTGCTTTCTAATGAAGCTGGTGTTAATAGACAACTCACAAAAGCCTTCACCCACAACAGAACATAAGTCACACATTGAGAAATGAAGCTGAACATAAGAATCTTATAATTATGAATATGGTTCATAGCATTTTAAATGACAAAAACGTCCCTATTAGTGCATACATGGTCACACATTGAGAAATGCGCTCCGTGTTTTGATGATGATAAAATTATAAACATGTGATATTATTGCTTATCAAATTATTCATATGTTCATGTGCTACATTCTTAAGATATCTAACAAAAATTAAAGAAATGCACAAATATAGTCAAGCCTCAGATCTACAAAAAAAAGAAAAAACAAACGGTGGGTTCATCCGTCAAATGAGCTGAATGTTAAACTCAACAAAAAAAAAATCGGATGAAGGCAAAATGCAACTGCGATGTTAAAACAAATTTCAACATGGATAAAATGAGCTCACAAATAAATTTTATAAAGGAATATTTTATCCAAACTTTTATAAATATATCACATAAATATTTATAAAAATACTTCCAAACTTTTAATAATTTTTCTCGTATAGTCGTATGCAATATAAGACAAACGATAATGAAACAAATGATTTCCTATTTTGGCAAAGAATAAACATAATCTTGCATTGAAATGTCACAACACCAAAACTAGAAAAGCATCTTTTATTTATGGTAAATATCCAACATCCCTTTTGCAAATCTTCCCAAGCTTCCAAATTTGCATACAAATTTCAAACTCTTTTGGTAAGTCAAACTAAGACTCTTCTAGATGCTTTCTCCAGAGATTTTTTGCGGGAAAAACTATTTGTGTCTGATATAAGTAAAGTTGCAGCGTGATATAAGTAAAGTTGCAACGTGCCAACGTTCATAGTTTATAGAAACAAGAAAAGCCTGTAGCTATGGCGTTGTGCTCACAGCACATCCACGATCGACTGTGGTTCGTCCGTGGGCATCCGGACAAAATTGCCTTTTTGCTTTTTTGCAGCTATTTTAAAGAAGACTGCAACTTCACTTTAACTCACCTCTTGCATTCCTATAAACAAATAACACTTATCTAGATCTTGTAAGCTCATGTTAAATACAAAGATCACATCTTTCGAGGTCAAGATCAAGAGAAAGTGTGTAAAGCTTTGAAGAGCAAACCTACATCTCATTCTATCCGTTTTATTAGTATAGTTGTGTGAGGATCAACTCTTGCTAACCAATTAGAGTGAAGTGTGAGGATTAACTCTAGCCATTAGAATTAGAGTGAAGAGAGGTGAATCTTAGCTTTGTTTACAAGAGAGAAGATGATTTATTGTAAGCTAAAGAGAGAAGAAGTTGTAAAGGTTTATCTCTACCTTCAAAGAGAGAAGATTTAGTGGAACAAACTCTTGGTGGGTGATGCAAGGAGTGGATGTAGTGCAAGTTTCTTAACACTTGTATGAACCGCTATAGATCTCTTGTCTACTACATTAGTGATATCTCTGTACCCCTCTCTCTTTATTTCTTGCAAATATTTGTTGTGTTATGAATTTCACTATCAATCTTAGAAACACAACTTATTTGCTTCATTAATTCTTGAAATACAAGTTTTTACAAAATAATCTTTAGTTAGATTCATGGACTTAATGTTAACCTAAGATTGAGGGTTTATATGGTCACTTTACCCATGTTTATTACTTTATTGATTAATTATTATACTTTTTTGGGTTGGAAAACCTACATAATGACTTTTCTAAGATCAATAGATTATGACATGGGTGATTTTATTGAAAGTGATTTTGATGAAAATGATTTTTTAAAAAATCAATAAATAAACAAGCATTGATATTATTCAAAAATCTCTTAAAGAAAGTAAATATGAATACATGTTCTTACACTTGTGCCAAGAAATTATGAAAAGATATAGGAAAATTTGAGGAGCTTAAAGCAAGAAGAAATAAAGAAAAAGAAATATCAAGAGAAGATGTTTGCTTCACAGCTTTTGAAGATAATGAGGTATCTCTCATTACTAATACTACTAGTAAAGATAACTCATATAACTTTTATGATGATTTAAAAGATTAATATGATATGTTGCTTGATATTAATACAAAACTCACTAACAAGAACAATGATTTGAAAAACATTAAAAATTATAATTTTAAACGCTCTTAATGAAATTTTAGTCAATGAAATAAATGAGTTAAATAAATCTAAAAGGATATCACAAGTTTGCTCTACTTGTGATAATTTCAAACAAAAAAAATATTATTTTGAAAAATTGAAAGAGAAACTTAATAAGTGTAATTCTTGTGCGACTCTAAAATCTAAAGTAAAAGAAGTTGAAAATGAGGTGTTAAAAATATGATAAAACCACCTTGTCAAAATTTAAAACAAGTAGGATGAATTGTTAAAAGTTCAAAAATCATTTGATGACAAAAGTGGATTGGGTTATATAAATGATACAAACATTGCTTTTTCAAACCCTTTAAACAAATCAATTTTGTAAAAGAAAAGGAAAAAGATAAGACACTAGAGTCCCAGGGACCGACCACGGTCGATACCGTGCATCGTCCTAGCCAAAACCAAGAAAAGATAAGAAGCTGGAGTCCTAGGGGCTGACTAAGGTCAATACCATGCATCGTCACAAAGCCGAATTTTGAAAAATCTCATTTTGCTACTAGATTTCATGTGCAATCATCTAAAATGGGATGTAATGTACAAATAAAGAGATTTTACACACCATCATCAAGACATGGCATTGGTTTCAAAAATCCGAAATCACATGATAGCCATGCACAATACTCTCATGCTTCTAAGAAGCAAACTTCTTCAAAACAAAGGCACTATAAAAAATCAACCAACTCTATGGAAACTTGGAATTACAAAGGCTTTAAAATAACTCAAAGATGGATTAGAATAAGTGTTTTTGATACTAACAATCCCGCACCCATGAAAAGATGGGTACCACACATATGAAATATGTTTGGGTTGTAGGTTGCAATTGAGATTCAATGTGATCATTCTAGACGCAACTCGAAATCTTGTGTGGATCAAAGACTTGGATAAATCATCAAAAATAATACTTTGAACAACACTTGCAGAACACAATCGAGATAAGTTTCTCTTTCACTTTCCAAAGCTTTATATGTTGAAATCTATGTGTTGAAAGTGCCATAAAAACTTATGTAGAACTACTTGACATGTTTAACTTTGTGTCTATTGTATCTTGAATTTCACTTAAACTTGGTTTGTTGATTAAACATAAAAATAAAAGGGGGCAAAAGTATTAAATAAAAGACATAAGGAAATATGTTTTAGGTCATAAAATGCTTCATCAAATATTAAAATATGTATAGGGGAGGGTTCATTTGAGAACCATCCTTATTGCGAGTACCGCTAGAACCAATTTTAGCCATTCATTTGGTAAGTTGAATTTATGGATGGAGAGCGTGGGGGGACAAAGTGTGCCATTCATCTCTCTAAATTGGTTTTGCGAAAACCAACCAATTTATGCTTAAAACTAGGTCTGGTTGCAGGCAAATATCAAAGTACATCCATTGTTCAAGCCAGAATAATACCAAGTGCCTAAAGGGCAAGTCAATTGACATACAACGCACATACTCCACTTAAAGCCAATCACAAATTAAGAATCTATATCAGCTTCTTTAACATTAATAAACGATTAGGCGAAACTTGATTTCACCTAATGAGTTCAAAACACATAGTATCAAGATCAAAGTCCCATTCAAGCAATCAACTTAATTAAGCTTGTATATCAAAATATTTTAACTTCAATATACACGCATGCATAATACAAACTTATATGTAAAAATTAGACCTGAATTATCTGGGTTTCCATCAGTAGGGTTTGGAGGACTTGCCATCTTCACACTGCACAAATCACAATTTGAACTTCAAGAAAGGAAAAAAAATCACAAACCGATACACAAAGAGCTTATTCTCTCTGCAACTTTCATGACCGCAAAGACTAAAACGAAAGAATCAGCTGAATGCTTACCGCAAAGTAATGATGTCACCCAAAGGATCAGGGGCGATGGGTTTTGCTCATCCCGACGCCAAACTTTGCATAATTTCAACGAAGTCCACTAAATTTGAAGTAAATTACCATCAAGCTTCTTGTTTCATTTGGGCCCTTCGAGTTCCATTGCTTCGCAGATTTAGTCCTTATTAATATTATAGCTGTTTTATTAATATTTATTCTTATGGTCGATTTGTGTTCCCCAAGGGCGATCCATAACCGAACCCATGTAATCATGTATGCTTATGATATCGTCGTATAGAGTGTTTGTCAATCGAAATGTACAGATCCAACCGAAAACTTGTATACATACTTATATTTGTACTACTAAACTATAAACAATTAACATTAGTCGTGACATTAAGTGTTTGTCAATTATCTTATTTTGTCAATCTATTATATTATTTTAGCATAACATAAATTATAGGACAAATTAAGATTCCACTTAATGTGTTTCACTATCATCTTATTTTGTCAATCTAGCAACATAATTTTTTGTTAATATTCATGGATGTTATTAACCTCAAAATTCAAGAAACTTCAAACCTAACCTCTTATGAGGTTCGGCCAAATGTAAGACTTAAATCTATCTCATTTTTGCGGAACATAATTCGATTACTTTAAATACGCGTATAACCTTCGGTTTAACTAGTGGTTAACCTCAATAAGTTATACGACAATAAAGATTCGAATAAAAAAATTTCGTACATGATGAAATAAACTCAATCAAGAAATACTATGGTATGTAAACAACCATCTAATTGTATAAGGATAGTTGTTAGATTTTTGCCAATGATTCACTTTAGTAATTGTAAATTTTATTCTGATTTGGACCTTTTGATAATTATACTTTATCTTGATGTGCTAATTTGATAATTTAAGCATAAAATGACTGGTTGTAAATTATGCATAGCAAATTATTATGAATATCATGGCAGACCACTTGTAGTAACTCGTCATGAGCCACCATGACGAGCCCATCACCACCGTAGTTCCCTCATCATCGACTACGAGTTGTTCATTGCTTGGCTAGTCATCCGGCGTCTCGTCGTCGTCATAACAAGCTCCTAATTCGTTGCTTTTTTTATTCTTTTCAACCAATTATATTAATCAAAATAAATATTACTTAAGTCGAGTAATGATGTGGAGGTTAGTCATCACAGTCATAACTAGGGTTGTTTAGTCATAGGCTGAAAAAGTTGATATGACAGACAGTCATAACTACGGGTGGTTTCATTCATTTAAACCCGCTAGTAGCAGTCATTTGCATTTAAGTTACGAAATTAGAACACCAACAGTAAATATGATTACCAAAAGAATATAATTACCAAAATGGACCATTGACAAAATTATGCTTCTAGTTTATGGAATTTGCCCATGAAATATTGACAAAGGGAAATTAGTATCTATTCAACACTGTCAGTATTAGGTTCTTTTAATGTCAAATGGATGTGTTGATTAGTCACAAATGCATGTGTTCTCAAGCAGCAGTAGTGTAGCCACGACTTGGCCTTTGGGTAAGTCAGATAACTTTTATATGCATAAGTTAACATGACACGGTTGTAACTTTTATTTGAAATCAATGGTCTTAGTATTAGTACACTGTTAGTTTTATAAACCTTCATATTTTAATGATAATAAAAACTTTAATCATGTCTTAATTGTTACATATAGATCATATATGCATACATGACACTACACTGCACAATCTTAACCAGGGGTGACAATAGGTCGGATTTGGATTGGATTATGTCATATCCACATCCATATCCATTTAGTTTTTCATCATCCATATCCATATCCACTTAAAATTATTTAATCCTTCTGTATCCATATCCATCGGATTAGACGGGTAATTGGATATCTATTGGATGTCGAAATAACTCTTTTTGTCAAAGGAAATATCATACGTTTACATATAATTTATGATTTTAGTTGACATAAATACATAGTTTTTTATTAAAAAAAGATACAAATCAAAATATAACTTAATATAACTACAATCAAAGCGAAAAACATACTTTGTAATTATATAATATTATAATTTTGAATATATATTTATATATAAATGTTAAAAATATAGTAAATATGTAGATTTATAAACTTAATTATATAAAAATTTAATTTAGGAAAATTTAATTTCGGGTTAATGGATTCATCAATGGATAGATAATCGCCATCCATATCCGCTCTACTAAACATCCATATCCGCTCTACATACAATATTTACCCATTTAACTCCATCCATATCCACCACCGATGGATCGGATCGGGTGGATGATCATTGGATCAAATGACCATTGCCATCCCTAATCTCAACTATGCTCAACTTCTCCAAAGTGAGAAACAACAAAAAGATCAAGTGAGCCGAACACAGGAGGATGATGGTCGAACCACGATATGACTGGTGCAACTATCCAAGATTCAGAAGCAATTACGTTTAATGTTTTCAAGAATTTTTTTAAGATGAAAACCTGTGTACATCTTATTGTCTATCATCAGTGAGTGGTTTGGATAATAACCATCTACTGATCACTTGAAAATCATTATCTACAAAGGCAAACTGTTATTAAACCATTTAATCAACAAAAGAAATTATATAAAATCATTGAAAGGTTTGTTAAACTTTTAGTCAACCAAGATAGTGGAAGATGAGGGAACCTAAGCCAGGTCGCAGTCCTTTTACAAGGCAACATATCAAATATTATGTTTCACTCACCTTTGTCTAAAGATATACAAATACAAAGACCAGCCCTTTCCATATTCTAATGCAAAATATCATAAAGTAGGACTTGTTTGCCAAGATCATTTCATAATTTTCATTTACATTCCTTATGAAGTTGTATGGTATCAAACTTGTAGGTCGGTTTTCATATCCTTATGCATTGTCCTAAGAAGTAAAGAAACTTGTTCGACTTGTTGTTTGGTAGAGCAAGCTGAAAGAAGCACTCTTGCAGTTCCTCCATCAGGGTAACATCCATCTGTGATCATTTCCTCAAAGATTTGCAAGCATCTCGTGTACTGTTTCTTCCTCGAATATGCTCCAAGACGAGAAGTCCATGTCACCACATCCCGTTGCAAGTTCTTGGTTGGCAGAGATCTGAAAATCTCTTCCATTCGTTCAAAATAGCCTGCACGTCCATACATATTGATCAAGATGTTATATGTACTGACATCGGGGGGTACATTACTTGGTCTGTTGTTTTCCATAACTGCTAAAACTTGTTCCATCTTTTTGAAATGACCCATTCGCCCATAGACGTTTAGCATAGTGTTGAGCACAAAGGTATCTGGTTGTACCCCTGATTTGTGCATCTGGCTCACTAGCTCTTCGCATCTTGACACATTACCAGCTTTGGAGTAGGCTGATAGAAGGACCATATGTGATTTCACAGTCGGTTTAATTCCTAGCCGCTTCATCTCATCAAATACTAATTGAGCATCTAAACCAAAAGGCACAATTGAGAATAAGATATTAAGATTAGATAGATTATTACAATTGAAGAAAGCGTGAAAGAAGCAATGATGGTGAATTGGTGCCATGCATAATTTTGTCCTAAATTATTCAAACGAAAAGATTTATCAATCATACTTCCAAATTGATCATATCATTTACATTATGATTGGGACATGAGAACATAGGTAAAACAATTTAATGGTGAGAATGATTATAATCTCAACCGTTACTAATGATTTATGTCAAAAATTTGATTAAAATTACATAAAATCGATGTAGCAGACATGATTATAAAAGTACAAGTATACGAATAACAAATATTTTTGTTTGTGTAACAATGGAAAGAAATATACTAATAAAACAGTAACATATTCATCTACTTGTCTTGATTAAGGCCCCTAATAGCTTGGAGCTTTGAAGATGTTAAATTATCATTGACAAGTGACGATTACATAAAGACGAATACAAAACAAGTTTCATCTACTTTGAACGATAATGACAAGACATAACAGATTAGTAGTTTTTTCCTTACCTTCATGAAGACCAGATCTTCCATAGGCATCAACCATTATGTTGAATGAGGCTCTATCTGGTTCACATCCCATATGATGCATAAGCGAAAAGATTTCTGCAGCACCATAAGGAAAACCTGCGCGGCTGATGGAAAAATGCTAAACTATTGTTACAGAGTTTTTATGTCAAGAAAGATCGAAATACGCATCTATATACACGGTTAGTTGCAATACAATTTTACTCCAAACTTTGTTTATCCCACCCACAATCACATATTCATTCCCACAAGATGAATATGTAAAAAAGGCAAATTGAACAGGTAAGGACATTAAATCCAGAACATCCTTAACATTTTACCATATAATCGGTATTCAGTATTTTAGTAGGAGCGGTTATGCATATGTTTTTCTGATTCTATAGGCCAAATAAATCAATCATATAATGGAGATAGCACGAAAGAATTTGACGTAAGAAAACTGATTAAGAATAAAATGTAGGGTTACCTCCTCATCCATAGCTTTGATCCGCTGATGATATAATCATCTAATTTTGTTTCTGATTCTTTGAGTCACAATAATAACTTCCAAAACAAACATCCAAACACGTCCTAAATCCGTATAACAAAGACAATATCATGGAAAATAGTTAAGTAATTTGTAAGAAAGCTAAATGTCCTTCACTACAAACAAAATGGATGATTTTTTGGACCTAATGACGTACCCTAGGCCAAACCTGCATCCTGAATCCAAATCTGGAGCTTGAAACCAACCTAGGCCAAACCTCATCCTACACAACTATGTGTGACTCAAGGGAATTGCCACCAAGATCTAGGTAAAAACTTTAGCCACCTCCAGAAGGAGGATGGGCATGGAACCAGAGATGACCTTCTGGAAGCATGAACAAAGTGGCTGCAGATTTCTAGAGCAAGATCATAACCCACCAAAATCTGACAATAAGAATGTTCCATGATTGTGTCTACAATTATCATTGTATTCGCCACCATGATGAGGTATGCAATGATCTGATTGGCTGCATGACTATGCATCAGCCCATGTAAGATGATTGACTCTGACACAGACATCATTGTCTTCTAGAATATATATTAAACTATATTCTTGACTAAACCAGCGCCTCATTTTCTTAGCAGATTAATAAGCCCAAGCCTTAATGAAATCAAACATTAATCCGTTGTCAACTTTCCAAAAAAAAAAGAAACTGACAAAAGTGAAGTGTTGCAATTCTCATGGAAGGAAGCATTTAGTTATACTTTCCAAAAAGATGTTTTACTCAATCACGACTTACTTGGTAGTATGATGAATAGAAACAGTTACACTTAATAATTTGAGTTTTCATAACTCGTTACATGCAACAAAATAAAATGGAGCCTAGAAATCACCTGTATGCCTCCATTAGTGCATTATAAGCATAAACATCAGGCTCAATACCAGCTTCCTGCAGCTCCTCAAATATTTCTTCTGCTTTCTCACAAAGGCCTTCTCTAGCAAATGCATTTATCAAAGCAGTGTAAGTACAAATATTGGGTTTGCATTTTTGACTCCTCATCTCATGGAACACCTTCAAAGCCATGTATGAACGGTTTGCCTGAAAAGTAAATTGCACTTCAACCTTGTATATAATTATTTAGATTAAGTTAGAATACGAATTAGGACAGATTAGGATTTATACAGTATTAAGAATCTGGTTTCTATGCCTGCTTGTTTAAGTGTCCTAAGCATCTGGTATTAATCAACAGATCGAAATATTAAATTTCTTCTTATAAACTTAGGAGTGTTCAATGAAACGACAAATGTTGTCACCTTTCCATATAAGTTGATCAACATTGTATAGGTATCAGTAGAAGGTTGGCAGCAATCTCTCTTCATCCTTTGAAAGATATCTACAGCTTTCTGTGAGTTTCTACCCTTCATCAGCCCATCAATATAGGCATTATACACCGTTGCACCTGCACACGCGTGGATATATATATGCTGGTGTATATATGAGAATGGAAGTCAAGTGTAGAAAGAAACATGGTCTGGGGTTATAGACATGTTGTTTTTGTATACTTAAAACATAAAGAAGTCAAAGTCAAATTTAAGAATCATACTTGGTGAAAGACCATATTTCTGCATTTCCATAAATACAGCTTCAGCTTTCTCTAGTAATCCACATGTACAATAGGCCCTCAGAAGAAGTGCATATGTATCCTCGGTAGGAATGCACCTAGCTTCTAGAAGGTTCAAATAAGTAGATTCTGCCTTGTCAGCACATGAATTGTGCCCAAAAGCATCAATAAGTAAATTGTAGCAAATGACGTCTGGCTGGAAAGTACTCCTATACAATATCCATTCACACATCTGTAACAAGAGACAATGATCAAACGAGGATGTTAAAGATAAAACTACATATAAACTAACATTAGAATTTACTTAAATGAAACAACTACTTTTAATCCTCAAGCTTTTCAACTTCATGGAATAGATAGCATAAAAGTATATAATGGTTCTTACAGATATGACTGAATCCCATCTTTTATTGAGACGAAGTTGAACAGCAACAGTGATTATATCATCCCATGTAGTGTGGGTAGGGGGAAGGCTACTAAGAGCATCCCATACCTTGTTCACATCCATTTCCTTGTTCATGAAATTAAGTATCTGCTGACCGTCGGGGCTCAACACAGGGAATATTCCATCCACAAACCCTGATCCATATTTCCATCCCTGTCCCCTTAAAGAACCCCCTATACAAGGGATAACATACACACATTAAAATTGTGATAAATAACATAGATAATAATGTAAGGAAAAATACATAACACTTCCTCTGTTCCAAACTAAGAATCTACATCTATTTTTATAACATAGATAAATATGATTTTATTTATGTTGTCACTATTTCATGAATGTGAGGTTGAATAATAGTTTTTTGTTTGAAGCAAACCTTTGAAGATTGAAGTGAAATGTGGACTCATTGTTTTTAGAACAGAAGATAGTTCTAAAACATTTGTGCATACCCCTCTTCCTTGAAACTTTTTTACGATCGAAGTGTTTTAATTTCCCTTGCTTGTCTCTGTAAAGACTATCACGCTTAAATTTCTCGCTGGGCTGAGCATCAAAGTTGCACATGCAATGTCTTCGGTATACAAGGGAGGAATTTACTGCAAATGTGATTGTCAACCTACAAACAGCAAGTTATTTTCACTTTTTCAGAAATTGCTGATCATAAAGAAAAAATATAAGGGCTAAAATAGTGTGTGTGTATTCTGTAGAATCAAGTTGGTTTTAAACATGCTCCTACTTGTTTCAGTTTAGCTTTTATTGGTCAAATGGGTTTCAATTCAAAAACCAATTAGTAATATGCTGATGACTAAACTTGTATCTATCCTGTGTAGGACCATATTCCTTGTTCAAATCGCCTGGTCTAATAGCAATATCAGTTTGGTTGTCTTTTTTTCTAGGAATTAAAGGGAGCATTCAAAAACAGAATAGTGTTGAAATCCATGTAGCCCATTATTCAGATTAAGTGATAGATAAGGAAATTAGAAAGCAATACTTCTATATTAGATATATTTCACAATCAGGATAATGTGTTATTAACACTTGAATCATATAGTCGGTACTATGTTTATACACAATCAACATTTAAGAAAATCACCAAAAAGAAAAGACTCCTGTTATAATGAAAACATACCACTCTAATCAGCACAAATTAATTTAAAAAGTAGGGAAAGCATGAAACAATGATTATGAAGACCATATATTTTACAAATAATAAATGAGTGGTTAGGATTTTGAACCATTTAATATTCTCTTTTTTTAGAAACCATCATACCTTACAAAGCAACCACAAAATAACATGAAACAGTTTCATCATACAAAAATTAGAAAGTAGAACACTTGGACTTGGTTGGCAAAAGATAGAACATTCAGTTTAAGCATTTTAGAGTAAAACACATCAATCTCATCAGAAATGTATTTTATTTGTGATTGTTCAATTAATCCTTATTTTTTAGCCATTCATCAACAAGCTATGTTCAAAGTAATTAAAAGTGGCTAATTACTCATTTCTTGAAATGTAAAACATGTGAACTTCAAAGTATTGTATTTCACTAGTTATTTGTTTGATTAATCCCTGTTATACTAACCACTCATCAATAAAGTCATCAATAATGTAAAAATTCACAAATCAGAATGTGTGGTTTCTTGCATTTTTTTCTTAAAGAAGTAGAACACTTACATGAAAACCTTGATTGAATAGATGAAGGTAGATCGTCTGATGCAGAAAGAGTGAGAGAGCGCTGATTTAAGGCAAAAGAGAAAAATATCTGGAGAGAAATATGATGAATAAGAGAACACATTCATATCTCATTGTGTAAACGGTCACTGGTTGTATGAGAACAAATTCATATCTCGCTGTGTTAACGGTCACTGGTAGTTTCAAAAGCATAAATTTTAGATAGAACCAGAAAAATGTAACATTTATATACAACAAGGATAGATAGCTAACACTCAGTTCTAACATGAGTATATTTATCTGTTTATAGAAATAAGACACAAGTGTAAGTGCAATCTACAGTAACATATAAGACAACAGAACAAATTACATGACACTAATATTTTCTTTTTAAGTTTAGGTCACTTTGGACTCCCAAGACTTTGAAGTCCCGTGCAAGTTCTTTATATTCATATATGTACTTGTTTCAATGTAAAGGCTCAGAACACAGAAGACATTATTCCATGATGACTTTCTAATTAATTATCCTCTAGTAACTGATATCCAAATACCATCAGCGAAGCAAATGTTAGTATTGGTTATTAATGTGGATATGTTGGCAAGAAAGGCAACATGGTATTGGTTTTGGTATATTCTACTATCCTACAAAAGAAGTTGTTCTATGAATTATTACGGCAAGAGTAAGATTTACATTACTGATTTGAACATATTAGCTCATATATATACACTTGCTTACACAGAGATTTCATCAAAAAGCTATGAACTAATGACAAGAATTGAGCATGAAAAGACGATCGATGATAAATCCGAAATTTCTCCACAGTTCATTGATTAAGAAGGATTAACAAGATGGTTGCTATTATCATATCATACATCACATAAACAAAATGGGTGTGTGGATTAGCTTACGTTTTATATGTTAATAAGCTCCTTATAAAGTGTGGCAAATTCAGTTCATGTTGGTAAAACAGCCTAAAAAGAGGCATGCCTACATATTATTAAAAAATATATGTATTCAACATATAACATTTTTTGTATCCGTTATAATAATAATAATATCTTTTACACAAATTCATATCAATTATGATCGAAGGACGTCATATTTTATGAACAGGGACTGATGTTCAACGCTTATGTATTGCAAGAAGCATAATAATCTATATATATAAGCGAAGTGCTACATCAAATGATTTCAAGTTTAGTAGCTTTCAAGTAGATTCTCACAATTGATATTCAAAACCTACATGCATTTCATTATAAAAAAGAATCAAGCGAACCTACAAATTAATAGGTGTGTTGGATTTTACGGGATGTATGTCAGTTTATATTGGTAATGCATATGTAGCAATTAAGTTTGTTTTCCATAATCAGATTACGCAGTAGAGAAGAGTGTAAACGAACCTTGGTGGAAAGATCTGATTTGATCAGATTGACGGAGGACTATTTCGTTGGGGAGGAGGAGGAGGAGGACGAAGGTTGCAGCAGAGATAACGTTATTGTGTGTTATCTGGAGGGAACGATTGGGAATCGTAGATTAGAACAAGGGCATAAACGTAAATTAGTGGGCTCAAAGCGCACTCCATGAAGAAATATAATATATTAATTATTAATTAATAATTAATATGTGTTGGATAGATATCACTAGAAAAATATAACTTGTTAAGTTCTTTAGTAAATAATAAAACTAGTGGATGATTCTAATTTAGTTTAAGCAAGAACCGGTTAATTAGGAAACATGATAGGGTCATATCTTTCTTAACTTAAAGATGTTGTCTATCCAACAAAGACTTGTTAAAATAAGATAATTTTTAGATATTTTTTTATTTTAACTAATGGTTTTGTTGTCCGTGACAGATGATTAATTCATTAACAACTATTGCTACATTTATCCGTCGGGTTTGTCTTAATGGTCGAGCTAGGCCATTTTCCATCATCCTAATCTTGGGTCGTATACTACAAACAAAAGAGACACACGTTAGAAGGATGTGTGGAAGAGATTGAATGTGGTTGGTGCATCTATCATTTTATTAGAGAAACTAAATTAGATGTCCGCGTGATACACTAGTTGGTTTAAATAAATAATAAATAAAACATTAATTAAAATATATTAAATAATTATAAAAGACGAAAAAAATAAGATTAAAAAAAAGGACAATAGACAACCTCGACACCCAGACCAGTAGTAGAAGCGTTGATATGATAGGAAGGGCAAACGTGACGACATTAACGTGCTATCATGATACGTAGAAAGATGATTATATTTCTTGTACAGGTCATCAATCATTATTGTTACAATTATGACAATATGGTCAAGTCTTTATTAATTATAATAATTAAAAAGGATTTAAAATGGTTACAGTATATTTTAAAATAACAAAACTAAGAATTTAGTTAAACATGATATTTTAAAATGTTATAAAGGGTAAATATAATATTTGTAAATTAGGGTGGAAAATACGATATTTCAAGGTTTAAGGATCGACATAAAGTTCTCCCTAATAAAATCCAATTTTAGGCTATACAAAGTCAAATTGGATTTTAGTTTCTAATAAAATAAATATTCAGATTTGATAACTAATTTTTTTATCTAAACTAATGGCTGGGAATATTCAATTAGGGGCGGACCCAGGAATTTTATTGACTAGTGGCATTATATAATGACAAAAATAAAATTAATTAAATTGAGGGTGTTGTTCAGTTTTTTTTCGGATTTCCAGTTAATCGAGTCAGGTTAATGAGGTTTTAGTTGTTCCGGTATTTTAGGGCCGAAATTTAAAACAAAAGGCCAATTTATATGAAGTCATGTTAATTAAATTGTTATTTTTAAGGTTAACTAAAGTATTTTAAAGATATAAATCGAAGATTGAACTATATCTTATCATTTTTTTTAAATTCATTTTTCATTAGATTACAGTGCCATTAAAAATCACAAGTGGCCCAAAATTTAACTAGTGGTACCGGCTCGAAAACGTTAAAATTTTCCACATCGTCTACAAAATTGACTAGTGGCCTGTGCCACCATCGGACTATACCTAGGTCCGCCTCTGTATTCAATATATTTTATTTATGTTAAATTATTAAAAATAATAATAACAGACGATAAAAATATATAAAAGAATTCGATTTAGCTTCGTTTGAAATGTATTGACGAGATCCTTTAATTACTAAAACAGATACTTTATATAAACATTATAAACGAGTGTAATGTAACCGCGTTTCCCTGCGGGTTACGTATACTTAAATTTTTGCTCAATTATTTATAGAAAAATTAAAGTTGTTATTATAAAAAATATATCAAAAAAAGAAATGTTATGTAGTAAATAGAAAAGTAAAAATTAATAATTAATCTTGTATTAAAGGTAACGACATTGAAAAACAGAAAGAAGAAATTCATAAAAGATAAAATAAGTTGTAGTAAAAATAGGAAAAGAAAGAAAAAGAGAAACAAGAAACACGTGACCACATATTTGAAGCTTGGAGGAGTGATTTACACAGAGGAGAAAACTGCATTAAAAAAATAGGTAAGATGGTGCAAAAAGGGATCAAACTTGGAGTTTTAGGATAATGACATACACTTCTTACCAATTCTGTTAGAAGATATATGGTTAAAGCTTTTTAAAATTAACTATATATAATATATGGCGCACGTTATAAAAACCCAATTATGAATTGTAAAAGTACACACTTTAATCCCTTGACAATTGTATATATTTACAATGTATTGAAATGTGTTTGTAAATACCTATTTTGATTTTCTTAAAAATACTTGTGTTCAATGGATAAAATAAATATTATCATCTATTTTATTAAAAGAAAATGACGATGATGTCATCATCTATTTTCTTCAAAAATTTTACACCAATCACAATACACCAATTCAATTTATTCTCTTAATTCAATGAGCTTAACACATTATTATATGCAACTACTATTCTTTGTACCTAACAAATTTTAAATATGGGGATGCTTAATAATCGGATAAGTCAAACACAAGTAGATATTGAATTAACTTTAAGATGTAAACGTATTAAACTCAAAATTAGTATATTAAAAACATACCGAATATGTTGTTATCTTCAACTATAACAAGATACGTAAAAGATATTTAATGTCAATCGAAATTAGAAACAAAAAATTTACCTAACTTCTTTTAAGATTGATACAGACCTCAAAACAAATTTATATAGAAAAATGTTTTTGAATGGAGTAGAAATTATAATTTCAAAGAGTTTAGAGGAGATATAATTGTCTTTGAAATAGATATCCAAAATATTAACAAAGAATGCGATGATAGTGGTAAATTTAATTATATAACTAAGTGACCAAATTTTATGTAATCAAATTAAAAAAAATTCAAATTTCGAAATTTGAAATGTGAATTTTGAAAATTTAATCAACAAATTTAATACTTTTCAGATCTCGAAATTTTAGGTTATTTAGAATAGTATTTAAACGTCATAGTTCATTCAATTCTCTTATTTCAATTTATACTTACAATTTTTTCTCAGCTTCAAAATAAGTCAAACACGAGATTCATCTTTGCAACTCCTTGCACAGTTTCTTCATCTAAAGAATAAAACTTTGAATTGTCTATCTTCAATTGATTGTTTGAAGAAGTAATTTTTATGATTGTTTATATATTTAAAGTTGAGAAGATTGAATTTAAGCTTACTGACTCATGTTTATATGCAGTTATATATGTATTACATAAAAGACTTCTCTAAAATTACGAATCCCATGACTAAATTAACCCGCAAGGAGGTTCCCTTTAAGTGGAATGATGAACAGGAAAGAGCTTTTCAGACGTTGAAACGACTTTTATGTCAGACTCCTATTCTTGCTCTACCGGATGGCTCAGATGACTTCATAGTTTATTGTGATGCGTCATTTGCCAGATTGGGTTTTGTGTTGATGAAAAAATGAGTTTCATATTACATTCAACATAACCATGTAGCATTATTAATAGTTTTTTTACAATCAAGTAAACGTTTTAAGAGAAAAAAATGAGTTTCATATTACATTCAACATAACCATGTAGCATTATTAATAACTTTAGTCAAAGGAATGTTTTAAAATAGAATAAAAGAATTTTTTATTAACACTAATTTTTAATATTTTTCGTTTCAAAACGTAGAAACTAAACTTTAAAATTATAACATTAAAAGATACGTCGTTTAAGTGAATATCGTATTGCGATAAAGTTTATATAAGAAAAAAAGAAAATTATAAAGATAGTAAATTTATTAAACAAAAAGATTAAAAAAAAGGAAAACGAGAAAAGGAAAAAAGTGACGGTAAAGTTAAAACAATGAAAAGGAAGAAAATTAAAAAAGTATATGTCATGTTTTGGGCTAAACTTATTTATTAGGAAAATGTTTTTTTTCATTGTATTTAGTGGTAGCTTTGATGTATGTATTCACTTCATGTGTTTCATTAAATACCATGTACTACCCGAATTTTAATTAATTTATCACCAAAATCTAATCCCAAACCATGTGAGGCATGTGTCTCATTATATACCATGTACGTTCAAATTCTAACTGTAAATAAATGGAGAGGAAATATTGAATGAATTAAACCCGGCAATGAATACGCGAAAACTGAAAATAAACCAAGAATTCATTCTTTCTAATAGGGCTGGCAAATCCTAAAACGACCCAAAACCTAACCCGAACCGAACACGATCTAGGTCGACACGAACATGACATGAAATTGAATTGGATCAGAAACGGGTCAATCCAAAATTGACACGAAATTGGTCGACACGAACACGAAAACCCCGAAGGTAACGTGTTTAACACGATTTTTTCATAATAATAATAATAAAATTCCAAAAAACATTGAACTTAAAAATATTTAGAAATATGAAATTATAAATAAATAACTAATTACAATACAAAAGTGGCGGCACTCTTACAATTTTTAATTTTTTATCTTCAAAGTTGGTGATTTGGTGACATTTAAATGTTTATTTTGCTAAATTAATAAATATTAATTAAAAAACAAGTTAACATATAACGAGACTACAATTTACAAGAATAGAAACAAGAAAATAAGGGAGAAGAAAAGAAGAACTCATAACTCTAGCCTCCAGCCCTCCCTTGCGACGCCGACATCCCACCTCCATCGTCATCGTCCGCTGTTCGGTTGTCCGTCGTCCGCAACATTACAAGAATATGTAACATTTTTCTGAAAAATAATTCGATATGAAACCTGACATGAAAATCAAGTTATTTGGCCGAAAACATAATTTGATTTTTTCTCCAAAAAATGGGTCGACACGAAACACGACCCGAACCGAACACGAATTAAGTGACACGAACCGAACACGACACGAAACTAAACTGGGTTGAAAATGGGTCGACACGGAAATGGTTGACACGAACACGACACGAATCATTTAACATGAACACGACCTAAATTGCCAGGCCTACTTCCTAAACATAATAAACAAAAACAAAAAACAAAATCTAAATTTAAACGGTATTAGCAGCAAAAACCAGAACTACTTTGATTTGCTTTTAGTTTTGGTTTTAGGCCAAACTAAATCAAGTTCACCTTGGTTTAGCTAGTAATTTGGCCCCTTCTTTTTGCAGTTTCAATGTTAATTCAAGTTTCTGCAAGACTTGATTCATATAAGGTCATTTATCCGGATCATTGTCTAAGCATGCAATCCCTTAAGAGATTTTCACATGCCTGTGCACATTCTTGAGAAATACATATCCGCACATCTTCATGTGTAAATAAGTCAAGTTCTCCTCTTAAAATAAATGGAAACGCCATTAGATTATTCTGTGCTAGCCTCTCACATAACACTTCCAAAAATACGACCCAAAAAGCATACATGTTGGTCTCTTGTCTTGCTTTGTAGTTGAAGCGATCAGATTGAGGTGCTAAATACACAGTCATGCTTAAAACCTGTTAGTTATAATTATTTAAATTCAGATAAAAGTTAGAATAAAAATTAACAGCCTACTATGATTCCAAGATAAGTCATGTGGTTAACAAACATTAATCCATATATACATGAGCATAGGTCATTGCTAAAAAGAAAAACATTAGAAGGGATTAATATGGTGTTGTAACTTTTACTTTGGTTTGTGTAACCCAAACATTTTAAATTGAGGATGATTGAACAATGTAAAAAAAAAAGTTAATTTCATAAATGGTGTTTTAACTATCTACAAATGGCATATTTAGTCTTTTTTTAATAAAAATTGCAAGCCTGATCCTTTAACTACTTTTTTGTTGCAGTCATCGTATTTTTTAACGTTTTCTGTTTATTGATTTGTTGAGTCCCCTCATGTGCATTGCATATGAGGGCATTTTTGTCATTTTCCTCTTTATTAATTTTCAATATTAAATGTATTTGGGATTTTTAAAAAACTAAAACAATCAAAACTTTTTATCACTTTCTCCTCTCTCTCCATCTCCATTATGCCCTCTCTAAGTCTCTCTCTCTTCTCTCTCTCTCTCTCTCTGTGTGAACACACAAACACTACCACACTTGCGTTATCGCTAGCGCAACATCATGTCTCATCTTCGCTGCAAATCTACAACAACACCACAATAGATTTAGGGTTTCTTTTATTGTAAACCATAAAACAAATTTACCACTGCATCGTCTTCTTGTACTAGATTTAGGGTTTTGATTTTTAGGATTAGGTTTCTGTTTTTGTGTTTGTGTAACCGACTAATGTCTCCATTTGTAAAAGGGGTGGAGAGGAGAGTGAAAGAGAGGGTTTCTATTTTTAAGGGGTTGTGGTTCTAGATCGAAAAAGGGAGCGGGTAGGAGAGTGAGAGTTGGAGAGAGAGAGAGAGAGAGAGAGAGAGAGTATGGACAAAGAGAGATGATGATATTGAATGTAAGATTGAGAGATGATGTATTCAAGACTAAGTTAATAAGGTCGGTAGGGGTGTTCAAAAAAACCGAGAAACCGACCTGCCCCGCATAAACCGAAACCGTAAAATCGATACCCGAAAAACCCGTAACCCGAAAAACCTGAAAACTAGGGTACCCGCTAAACACGGGGCATGTTCGGTTTTTAGAATTCGATATCCGCGGGTACCCGCCCCGCCCCGTATGCTTTTAAATTATATATATGTGTTAATATGAAATAACAAAACCATTATAAAACTTA
>JAUEJL010025429.1:0-21582 GCA_032274825.1 Drosophyllum lusitanicum | reverse complement strand
TCACCACCTACTCCATCAGGTAAAAGATATATATTCTTGTTAGTAGATGACTATTCAAGATATATGTGGGAATATTTTCTAGATTCAAAAGATCAAGCTTTTAAGATCTTCAAAGAATTCAAACAAAGGGTGGAGAATGAACTTTGAGTCAAAATGAAGATATTAAGAACAGCCGGAGGAGGAGAATTCACATCAAAAGAATTCTCACAATATTGCAAAGACAATGGCATTGCAAGGCAGTTAACTGCACCTTATTCACCACAACAAAATGGAGTCGTGGAACGAAGGAATAGAATAGTACTTTCAACAATAATATGCATGACGAAAGCAACGAACATACCTCATAATTTTTGGGCAGAAGCAGTTAGACACGCGATACTGATACTAAATTGTACGCCAACAAAATCACTTGAAGACATCACTCCATATGAAGCACTAAAAAGAAGAAAACCAAGTATTCATCATCTCAGGATTTTCGAATGCATTGCATACGTAAAAGTACCATCACAACACTTGACAAAGTTGGATGAAAAAAGTATACAAATGGTATACTTGGGCAGTGAACCAGGATCAAAGGCATATCGGTTATTTGATCCAACAAAGAAGAAGATTAACGTCATTCACGTCGTAAGGTTCAAAGAAAATGAAACATGGAATTGGGAAAAATACACTGAAGACTATGATTTGGACAGACCAGAATGGACTGACTTCACTATAGAACATAAAACTCAAGAAGATTAGTACATTGCTGATGATTATGTCACACCAGACTTCAATAATATCAATGATGAGATTCCTAATACTCCAGTTTCACCATAATCTGCAGAACAAGAAAGAACTGATCATGCGCCTACAAGAGGTTATAAAGCTCTAAATGATGTCTACAACAGATCAGATCAGATATTAGATGATATCTACGACGAAACAGAAGAATTATTGTTGTTAGAAGATGAACCAAGGAATTTTAAAGAAGCAGCAATGGACGGAAAATGGATTCAAGCGATGAAAGCAGAAATAGACTCCATCAATAAAAACAATACGTGGAAACTCACTATTCTACCAAAGGAGCACAAAGCAATTGGTTTAAAGTGGGTATATAAGACAAAGAGAGACGTCGATGGAAATATATTGAAATACAAAGCACGTCTAGTAGCCAAAGGATACATTCAAGAACACGGAATAGACTATGATGAAGTTTTTGCACCAGTAGCACGAATTGAAACAATTCGGTTATTATTGGCTCTAGTAGCATACAACAAATGGGAAGTACATCATCTTGATGTAAATCACCTTTCTTACACGGAGAATTACAAGAATAGATTTATGTATCTCACCCAGAAGGATTCATAAAAGAAGGAGACGAAAGAAAGTGTACATGCTAATAAAAGCACTTTATGGTTTGAAGCAAGATCCACGAGCATGGTACACTTAGACAAGACACTCAAGACACTTAGTTTCAAGAAATGCGCATTGGAACAAGCAGTCTACACAAGAACTAACAAAGGCTCAACTCTGTTAGTAGGAGTATATGTTGATGCTTTAATAATCACATGAACATCAAGAGAAGGAGATTGATACATTCAAGGATCAAATTAAGAACAAGTTTGAAATGAGCGACCTCGCTTTTCTCGCTTATTGCCTTGGTATTGATGTTACACAACACGAAGGAGAAATCTCAATAAAGGCAATCTGATATGCAAATAAGATACCCAGAGACGCAGGTATGATCGATTGCAATGATGCAAAGATTCTTATGGAGCCAGGACTAAAACTGACGAAACTAATAGAAGAACAATATGTTGACGCCACACAATACCGAAGCATAATAGAATGTCTATGATATTTACTACATACAAGACTAGATCTAAGTTATCCAGTGAGGTTACTTAGCCACTTCATGCAGAAACCTCAAGAACGACACATGAAAGCAATTAGACAGATACTGCCTTACATCAAAGGAACGAAGAACAATGATATAACCTACAGACATGACGGAGGAAACAAGATACAAGGTTACAGTGACAACAGTTATGGTGTCAATACACAAGAAGGAAAGGGCACAACAGGAATAATCTTCTACTTCAAAAATTCACCTATTAGTTGGAACACTCAGAAGCAAGGAACAGTAGCATTATCCTCATGCGAATCAAAATTCATTGCAGCTACAGCAGCAGCAACACAGACACTTTGGTTAAAAAGATTACTTAGCAAGATTACACAAGATGAAGAACAAAAGATCACGATCTATGTGGATAACAAGTCAACAATCGCACTCATGAAAAATCTAGTATTTCACGGACGAAGCAAGCACATTGATACTAAATATCATTTCATTCGAGACTGCATCAAAAGAAATGACATTGCAGTTGAATACGTTAGTGGAGATTTACAACGGGCTGACATACTGACAAAACCATTGGCAAGAACTAGATTCGTCATCATGAGACAACTACTCGGAGTTAGAGACCTACTTTAGGTGATCAAGATTAAGGGGGAGAATGTTACACTTTAATCTTGATTCATAAAACATTAGTATACGTTTTTGTAACACCGCTTCCGAAAACAACAACTTTAATGACAAATCAGATTTAGCAGCGGAAATTTTTCTATTTAAAACGATAACAACTGTTATTTACATCATCACCTCTTAAAACATTCACAGGTGTTACCTAACATAGTAACCAACCATAGTATCAAGTTACATTACATATCAAAATAAAACCAAGTGTTCCACCCACAAGGGTTATCTACATCCAAAAGCCACCCGCCTCATAGGACTTCTAGTCTTTACCTGAAAAGGGAAATCATAGCACCATTAGCTAACACTTAGCTAGTGAGTACGTACTTATCATAAGCATCAATAAAGTAAGTCATGCATCATACATATCATATATAAACAATCATTGCTAGCTTAGCACATAGCGGTGTGCTGACAAGATCAATAAGAGTCGTGTCTTGCAGGGTAATCAATCCCGCTTAACAACTCAAATTGGGGAATCAGACACAACCAACCGTGCTGGTGGGGGAGCGTAAAGTAGTCCACCAAACATCGTTCACAGAGCCAGAGACTCCACAAGTAATCCAGCTACAACCGGCTGATTACTACTCACGTTAAGGCCACGGCGGTTCTGCAGAACCTACGATCCGGAATGCCTCCCGAATCACCGTGAAATCCCGAAGTACCCATGGGATCCAGTTACAACCGACTGACCTTAACCATGCGTCAGATAGTCTGCAGACAGTGCACATACACATATACGTACATATGATCCCACAGGGATCCATCATCTTACATATAACATCTTTCAGTTACTCATTCATGCATATCGTCATGGATTAACTAAGCGGTTCCAGTATGGACCCGCTGGCATGCACCTAGTATATATCTTAGCATCATTCAGGTCATACACTTACCTCTGGGAGCATACCAGCAAAAACAAGTTAGACATACATAATACAATCATGCAGTCATCTAGCACATAAGCCTTACTCTGCTAAGTCTCATGAAAGTAGGCACTCACCTGACTAGCTTACAACGTTCGTTTACTTAATACTGGTTCAGCTGACACGTTCACCTAAAATCATTATTAACCACATTAAGCGTTTACACAAACGGGACTCTATTTCTAGAACCCCTACCCGACATATCTAAGGCTTAACTTCTCGTGAGTTAACAAGAATGGTGCTTTTGAAATATTTATTCAGAAAATGAACTTTTCTGAAATTCACCCAACGCGTCGAGTCCAGGCACCGGACGCGTCGCGTCGTGCTACTTTATGCGACAGTCGCATGACAGACTACAAAAGTCGCATGGCTTGGGCAAGTGTCGCATGGCTCCATGCGACTGTCTGATGACAAAGTCGCATGGTTGTTTACCACACAATCCAACAGTCACATGGCTTAGCAAGTGTCGCATGAAATAGAACAAATAACAACCTGAGAGTCGCATGGCACCATGTGACAGTCGCATGGCACAAGGTCGCACGACCCATGCGACTGTCAGACAGAAATCTTGTGATTTGTCTGGCTTTACTTCTTGATCATTTGCAGAACAAACCAGAATCTTAAACTTGATGATTTTACTTCCAAAACACTTTTAAACTTCAAACAACATCCATATAGACTTTATAGACCCTTCAAATCCAATTAAGAACCCCAAACATGTAAAACCCACTTGCCAAGTGAGCTTCATATGCTCTTTCATGGTGTTCTTCATTTTGAACTTGAATTCTAACCTTTACATACCTCACAACTATTGCAAATCATATTTAAACTTGACTACAAACATCATGCTTACCTTTGGTTGTTTTAACAACACCAAATCTTCCAACTTCTAATCTTCAAGAATTCTCCCGAGAGAGTTTGAGTGTGTATTTTGCTTTCTTGCCAATTTCTTTGACTTGTAAAGTCTACTACAAGCACATGCATGCATATATATTTATCTATCCAGAGGCGGTTGCCTCTGGATTACATCAACTACGGTTTTCCTTTAATTCTATTTCTTTTAATTATATAACTAATACATACATACAATTAACATACATAAATACGTACATACTTATAACACACCAAGAACACATATATTCATTTAAACTTAACAAATATACAATTAAACCTTCTCATTAATATAATAAACTTACAATTCGGATTCTTTACTTAATCTACTATTTTTACATACACGTACATACTATTTACAACTAGGCCCAAGTCGAGGATGTTACACAATTATCGATACGACATGAAACACGCATGAACCCGACACGCAAATAAACGGGTTTGGGTTGAGCATAAATGGGTTCGGGTTGACCCGCCAAACCGTATAAATAAACGCGACCCGTCAACCCGCATATATTTTTTATTATTTTCTATTTTTCTATTTATCCTTATATTTTCATGTTTTCTATTTGACTATTAGACTTTTATCTTATTCCTTAGTCATCATAAACCTAATCAGAAACAAATCCATCACCTCCCTTTTTTTCCTTCTCTATTTTGAACCTACTAAAAGTAGACATTGTCACTTATAGCTTAAGTGTTCTTAGAATTATCAAGTTTTTGTATTTGGATTAAACTATCTAGGTAGGGTTGAACTTTATTTAGAATTTTGCATTTGAATTGTGTATTTTGACAAACAAGGGACAAAACTAGTAAAACTAGATCTGCTGACTCACCAATCCATTAATGACCCGCCAACCCATTTATGACTCACCGACTCGTGAATGACCCGTGAACCCGTATATTTAAACGGGTTACGTGGGTCGTGTCGTGTTTAGTGTTAATCGTGTTCGTGTACTCTGACCCGTATAATTAAACGGGTCGTGTTCGTGTCAGCCCTTCCTGACCCGCCAACCCGTACACGACACAGTTACCACTCCTAGCTACAACCCAAGTAGCTTTAAGGATATGTAAGTAACCTCATAAACACATTATTATTATTAATTAATTAATAAAAAATTATTAAATCAAATCATAAAATTTATTCAATAGTTAAACGGGTTATTATAAAGAAGTAATAATTACTTAGTTAATTAATGACTAAATTTTCAAATATTGATGAACTTAATAAATGATACTATAAATAAATTATATAAAAAACAGGTAATTGAATGATGATGGTGTTTATGTAGATTGCCATGTGACCACATAGAATAACATGGATCATATGTGGACCGTCGCATGGAAATAGTGACCATTGACTTGGTGGTTACATATAATCATAATATCAAAGGATCTTAACATGAAGATTAATCAGGTATCATTGTCACAAGTTAACCATTTATTAGTTAGAAAATTTGAACATTACTTAGACAATGAGTGTAGCAATCCTCCAACTCAAAGGCCCAAGTATTACCCTTCCCAATCAACCCAAACAATACAAATATTTTCTCTCTCCTTACTCTCTCTACAAAAAAAAAAGGAATCTTTGGGTTTGCTCGGGTTTACAAAACCGAAATGGAGAAAAGGAAGGTGTACCCGAATGGCTAGTAGGGGTGTTCACATGAAACCCAAATGAACCCGAAGGTGTTCGGGTTTATCGCTACAAATGGCCTTATATTGAAGAATGTTCAATATAGTCTATATTTAATTCATAGTCCAAAGTGACTAATTTTAGTCTTTAGATCAGTTACATCAATGGTCCGGATTGCATTTTAAAATTTTGGACGGGGTGACATTTTCGTAATTCAGGTGATGCTTTTACAAATCACATGTGATTGTATACTGAATCAGCTGTGTTTAAATATTAAAATTTTAGGACTATGTTTTTTACATTGACTTTATTGAGCACAATCTACTTATATTATCAAAAACCAATAATCTTATTTTTTTCTAAAAAGAATAATTCTACTTACTTTTATTAAATATTTCTACCTCATCTCTTACTGTTAAATAATAACGTATGAACTTCACTAATTATTTATATGTTTAGCGTTTTTACACAATACAAATTAACCATACATAATAATTATGACTTTTATGTCTTTACCAACTTACTATATTTTATTCGTAGACATAAATTTAGGGGTATAATTATCTAAATAATCACTTTTCTCTCTTGACAATTTATCCAAAAACATACTACAAGACAAGACCTATTTTAGGCTAGAGCTTGCTTTTTCCAGCTCCAAAATTTTCAAACTTCCCGCCGGAGGAAGCAAAACCCTTCCTCCACACAACACAATCTGACAAAATCAGCTCTCTCTGTGTTTCCTCGGCCGTTGTTCTTTTGTTCTCTGCTCAAAAAAATCTCCATGAGATGATGAATGAGATTAATCTCATACCCATTTCCCCCTAAATGGTTTCGTCTACAACACCTTCAATTTTCGAAATCAATTTTTAGGGTTTATATGTTCATCACAACGATGCCTGACTTGGGAAATCTTGTAAGCATGTCTTCTCATACTCTCACTTGTTTCCCAAGTAGTTCAAGAACCTTAGCCACGGGTAATCAAGATTCTGGCGACCTAATTTCTAAAGAATCAGAAAGCCCTTTTGTAATCCAAGATGAAAGTAATGGAAATCGGTGTGTTAAGATCAAGAAATCGATCGAATCGAAGAGCTTGGATGATTATTTAAGTGATTGGATGGCGAAGAATGTCGAGTTAGGTGTTCCTAAATCGAAATTGTTTCTCCCGTTTCTCGTTGGCTCTCCAAAACTGGTAGAATTTCGATTTTTTGTTATCTAAAATGGTTCAAATGAATGTTTGTTTCTTACCCATATAAAGAATTGAATCTAGGTTTAACAGTAACTTAATGGTACAATGAATCAAGTATTGGATCTTAATTATTTGAATGTACCATAAAAAATCATATGTATTTTCTTTTAATGAAACTAAAGTTAATGTTTTTGTTGACTGAATTATTGTAAACGTGTTATCAGAAATCATATGTATTTCTTTTAATGAAATCAAGTCTATGACCACCAATTTTTCCATGTTTGAGGAGAGAAGTATAGGACTTACCGGAATTTAAGTGATTTTTGGTAGTAGCTTGTAATGATCTTAGAAGTAATTTCAGTAATGATATACTCCGCTTTACATCAATTCGTTGTAAGGTTCAAAGATTGGTAACTTGAATTAGTTTTTCATCAAACCGAGTAAATCTTGGGATGATTACCGGAGTTAAGGTGATATTTTTGGTAGTAGCTTGTAATGATCTTAGTAGTAGTTTCAGTAATGATATACTCTGCCCTACATCAATTCGTTGTAAGGTTCTAAGATTCGTAACTTAGATTAGCTTTTCATCAAACCGAGTAAATCTTGGGATGATTAACGTGAGCCATGTTATTAGATTATTTCGCGTGTTCTGGAAGCAAAGAAACTGACAGGGAGTCATAAATACCTAAAATGATTAGACTTTAAAGCACGCGGTGTATCTCTCCATAACATGTTCATATATGAAGTTAGTCCAATTATGTCCTAACTGACTTTATAGTTCTTTTAGTAATTAGTATTTGTTTATATGAGAACTGATTTTCTTTCCATGGATTGTTATTTTGTAACATTCTGATATTTGAAGAGTGGGTATAAATTTTATATTTAGCTCAAAAGCAGGAAACAAAAATAATAAGTGGTAACAGGTCAAATCAAGTGCGGCTTAGAATGCGTAATATTTTAGCACTTGGAAACTGTCAAAGCGGGTCAGATAAGGTTAAGCCTAAACACACAAATACGTTTCCTTCCCGGTTAGAATGAATTCATTTAGTATATGAAACACTCTGAATGCGTCTTGGATAACTTTCAAAACTATATTATTAGTTGTGTTGTAGTTAATACTTAGTACCATTTCAATTATCATATGGAAATTCTAAATCTGGAACACTGGTTTGTGTCAAATATTTATTCAATAATTTTTTTGATATATCCCAGGCTGAGTGTCTCGTCTGCGAGAACGTGATCTACCCAGGAGAGGAAATATCATGTGTTGTTCATGGTTGTAAAGGCTCTTATCACCTTGCTTGTGCAAGTAACTTCCTTGGATTTTTACCATCATCGAAAGCATTCAAATGTCCTCGACATGTAAAACTCTTTCTTATCCTTGTTTTCTCTTTTATATTGTATGTATATCAGTATCTCACAACATGATGTACGTGCAATGCATTCTCTCAATTATCTTATAGCATTAATTTTGTATATGCTAATAAGCATTCATAATCGTATGCTCTGCTATTATCTTTTTTAAAATCCTGGGAATAGGCTAACGATTAATGTTCTTTCTTCAATAGGTATGCTTTTTATGTAATAAGAAGTTTCACTTATGGCGGTGTTCAAGATGCCATTTAGCATCACATGACAAATGTGCTGCATACCCGGAGTATGTTTTGCATTCTAATGACTCCCCTTGGCAAAAAGTCTGTTGGAGGCACGCTAGTGATTGGCCACCATTAAAGGTCAATTTCTTCCTTCATCAACACGTTTCTCATTGGTGTTTATGTGGCAAATCTTAATCCATTTTACTTATAAATGGGTCAACCATAATATGATTATATCTTTAATGAGTCAAATGGGTAAAATCAACACAATTAGCTTATTGCGACGGGTCAAATGGGTTGAATCGATTAAAAGTCACTTATGAGTTAATAGTTATGATGTATATTTACGTGTAAAACCTCCCACTTACTTTATTTAGAAGTTAAATTTATCATCATACTAATACACTTTTATAACCATAAACTACCCATTTGGACCCCATTACCCAACCCAACCATTTTGCCACCTGTAATCTGGTTTCATTATCATTAGTTGGTAAGCAGTTATCGGCAATATTAATCTTAAATCTTTTTCATATTTGTTAGTGAAAACAAGAAATGATCATATGAGATAGTCTTTTTTTTTTCCTCCATTATCATCTTTTATTTAAGTAGCACACTTGAAATAGCACCAAGATTCGTTGTGTTTCACTCTAGGTTATCTTGGTTGATCCTCATTTTAATTGATTAGGCTGGCTGACAGGACTGATATATATCTTGTTGAATAAGCAGCCTGCAGTTCCAACCGACAGCATAGAGGTGAGATTTATAACATGCTTTTATTCTTCATTACTCTATGAATGTAATTAATGCTGTTTCAATGTAGTTTATGCAATTTGTTCCATTTACTTTTTATTTTTATAAAAACATTAATCTTCCCAAGGCACAATGTGTGAATGTGTCACGCCTTACAGTGCAACTTTACTTGTTGGTTACTAGGAGTGGTGGAAAAATGGGTTGGTCAAGTGGGCTGTTTAACAGGTCAAAAAATGTATTATTTGGTATAGGTCGAAACGGGTTGGGCTGGGTCGATCCAAAACACTTATTAGACTATCTATTGTGACTTCCAACTTACATTATCTCAATGGTAATTTAATATATTGAATAAATTGGTTTAGGAGGTTTTATACAGTAAATAACTTATTTTCAGCAACTTCCAACCTGTCAGCCCATTTGACCTGTTTCCTTTTTTATGCTCTCAATTTCCGATTACCCTTTTGAGTTTTGACATGTTAGGGGTTAACATAACCCAAATCTGCCAGTTTACGTAAATAGGTCAAAGTTGTCATGTCTAATTACATTCTAACTTTTTACAGTTTTACTTATAAATAACAGGAACTTTTTTGCCGCTTACCGCTACCATATATGGTAAAGGAATTCAAGATTGATCTCACATTAAAAGACCCGGTGGAGAACAAATTGGAGCCACCTTCATATGTGAATATTAGGCGTAGTATCCTTACCATAATGTTATTCCCCATTTTTTTCATTGTTTTTACTCACATTATTCATAAATAAGTTGTTCTTAACGAAAATAAGATATCTACCTTGTAAAGAAAAAAACGTGATGACACCGACAGGAATACCGGATGTACAGATTGCAGTTCTAGTACTTGCTCGGATGATTGTGTATGCAGGTATTTTTTACTATTAATGTGTTGATTCACATTTATCATATTTGCTTTTTATGTTTTATCCATACATGACCTTTGATTAAACAGGCTTCAGTGTATAAGCTGTTCAAAAGCTTGTCGATGTTCAGAATTGTGCACTAACAAGCCCTTTCGAAAAGAGAAAAAGATCAAAATTGTTTTGGTAACTTTTTTCAATGAAAAAGCTTTTAATCTGTTCAAAATGTGCCATGTTTATACTAACAAGGTGATATGCTCTTTAAAAAATTGTTTTGTAGACTGAACATTGTGGTTGGGGTGTAGAGGCTGCTGAATCTATCAAAAAGGGTGAATTCATTATAGAGTATGTTGGGGAAGGTAACTGTTTCTTCTTTTTATATTTTGTATTTCTTCTTTCTGTAATTGGATTATGATCTATTATTATGGATTTAAGTTTTTTTAACTGAACTGGTAACTTACTCTTTTAGTTATTAGTGATGCTTTGTGTGAGCAACGACTTTGGGACATGAAGCACAAGGGAATTAAGAATTTCTATATGTGTGAAATTCGAAAAGATTTTACCATTGATGCTACTTTCAAGGGGAATGCCTCTCGTTTTCTAAATCATAGTTGTGGTCCTAATTGTAATCTCGAAAAATGGTAAGCATGACGAACATCATAATTGCTTTGTGTTTTATTTGATAATTAGATTGTAATCCAAATTTAATTCTATTTTGAATGTTGAAATTAATAATTTAATATGCTTGATATATTCCTGATTTATATGCATATGGTACGAGTCAAAACGGGCTGCGTCTAATTGGTTTATGCGAAACACTTATTGTCAAATATGATTTAAAGTTTTTATATCATTACAATAATAGTATAGTTTTTTAAAACGGTCTGGGATGCATTTTGATTCAAAGTACACATTGCACGATTTTTGATTTCCATATTCGTTTTAGCTATTTTATTTCTTAATTTTAATAGTTTGACTCGTTAAACTGTAAAAGATGAATAATACCCCGAATTGGTTGAGACTGCAATCATCCAGTGAATCTTGTCCTACTGATTCCCTTGTCTTAGCATTTGAAGGGTATTTTAGATATCTGAGTTGTAACCAAACGCTTCTATTTAGGGAGGATTTCTTTTTTGCAATTTCAAATTATATAGGTGGCACCTGTGAAGCCAAATTACTGAACTAGGGTAGATGGGTAGTATGTTAGGGGAGTAAAGTGTTTAAGCGGTTGATGGATACATGTATGTATGTATATAGGTATGTACTTGTATACAAGTGTTATACTTATCCCTCCATGTAATACGATTTTATAACTTTTCTATAAAGCTCTTTTAATTAACATGATATAAGTCAGAGGTCTTTCTATGTAACTGTCTGCAAAAACCTCACCAAGGTGTGATTGGGTATTGTTGTGGTGTATGTGTATCCTTGAAGCCAAATACATCGAGCGTGTTTGAAATCTTTTTTTTGTTTAAAGATTGGTTTATTGTGATTGTTTGTGATCAACTTATATATTTGAATTACGGAATTATTTCCTTAACACATGTCGAATTTTGTTTCTTTAGGGATGTTGATGGGGAGACTCGTGTTGGTGTCTTTGCTGCCAGATCTATTGAAGTTGGGGAACCCTTGACTTATGATTATCGGTATGATACCTGTTTCCTTTTGTTATGATTTTTGTTTCATTTTCCTTCAAGTAATACACATGCATATAATCCAGTTTGTTTTTAAAACCAAGATCGTCTATGGAAATATACATGTTTACCTTTTGAAACCAGAACCATTTTATTGCCCAAGAAAAGTTTGTAGTCTGACGGGTCATCATTTGACATTATTGGGGTACTTTTAACCCCCGATATTGGTAGTTCAACTGGTTGTTTTATCTTATTGGTAGGTCGAATTTGGTTGATTTTTATCTCAAATTTGTCAAATAAAATCTTTTGGTTAAAAGGGGAACCCTTTTTTTTCTTTTTCGAGAAGCAAATGACTTTATTACTAACTTTAATATCAATAACCATACACCTTGGTACCACTCTACAAGTTGTGGAGTGTTAAAGTGATGATTCAGCACAACCCATTACACAAAATTGATGCTTTTTAACCTTTGTTCTAATGCACTCTACCAACCCTCACCAGAATTTCGCTTCTAAGATTGGCATCGATATCCAAGCCAACCATGATAATTGTTTCCCTCCTTTTGCTCGGCCCTTCAACGAGCACTATGTTGTCAACCTGGGATAAAGGATTCTTGAAAATTATTGCATAAAACCTCCTAAATTGTTATGGTTGACTCATGTAAATTATCATTTTAATGATATTGCTTTTAGAATCATAATTAACACATTAAGTATTTCTAAGAAAAATCAACAAAAAGTGTTCTTGCGGGTCAACCTAACCCGTTTTAATCTTAGTGTGTTGTGATCCATTATCTAAACCCTCTCATCGTGCCACATCTAATAGAACTTTTTATGGATTTTGGGGTGTAGCTTTGTGCAATTTGGGCCAGAGGTAAAGTGTCATTGTGGTGCTTCAAGTTGTCAAGGCTATCTTGGTTCAAAGAAGAAGATAGCCAAGTTGGAGCTGCTCGACTGGGGTGTCAAACGCAAGAGAACAGCAACCGCTAGCTTAAAGATCATAAGATCATGATACTACATGTAACAAAGGTCAGTCATGTTGTATATCGGGTTTTTATAATTCCCTTACAACAAAATAAAAACTAGAAAAAAGGTATAGAGGAAAATAGTTGAATTTGTTATCGCTTCTGTTGTTGTTGCCATCTTATGTGACATCCCTTACAGATGTTGACTAACTTTTTGGGGCTAAAAATATTAAGAACAAATTTGACATTGAATGATATCAAGGTAATTGGTCATTTTCTGGTTTCTACAGGACATTACAGTGTGTGAACTTTGTTTTGTGCCCAGTATGTCATTTCTTTAGCTATGTTCATTGTTATGAGTGTCTTGAGTCTAGACCAGAGTGAAATGTGTTTCATACTTACATGCCTGGGCGCTTGGGTTAAATTTGTTGAACTAGTTATCTTTCTATTGTAGTACAAGACAAGAGGGTGCACTAAGCCTTATAAGATGGTTATACTTTGTTGCAGTTTGATTAGCTAGAGTTGTTCATTTCAACCCATTTACTTTTGTGTGCTTTGACTTTGGGGTGTACTCAAGCACTGATGGGTTAGAAATAAGAAACAGCTAGAAGGGGAACATGTTAGATGGGCTGAACAAGCTAAATGGGTGACTTGACTAGCTGCTTAAATCTATATTTTAAGACCATCAACATCCAACCCCTATTTACCCTCTCTAACTCACTACCACATTAGCATCCACATCATCTCCACCTCTAACCCTTTCTAACCCACAAACCCTCACATCCAATCCTCTTCAACCCACATCAAATATTAATAAAAAATATATATTAATTAAGAGAGAGAAAGAGAAAAAAAAGGCTGATCGAGAAACTAGCCAGGCTAGAACCCGCCTCAACCCTCCTTGGGGTGTTGGTGTGCTTGGCGGGTTGGGGGGCGAGCCAGCTCAGGTAACATGCCCGATGCGCATGGTCTAAGCTTACACCTTATTAGTCATTTCTAAAAAGGTATATTTGAAGACTAAAGTGTCTTCCTTTCAACGTGGACTTGTGGGTTTTGCTTATATTTTTAATTATGTTATTATTATTCTAATTATCATTAATGTTGTTATTATTATTATTTAAAAAATGGTTTTTTGAAAATACATCGAAAGAAGAAAGATGTATTCTTCTAGAAGAATTTTATAATGCTTAAAAGCAGTTAACGAAATATTTTTTTTGTTCCATGGTACATCAATAAATATGTCCTCAAATATATAACTACTCTTGGGCTGAGTATGAGTCGGTTAATAACTAACACAGAACCATAGTCGAGTTTTGGTTATGTTTAATTCAAACCCATCGGTTTCGTTTTTTAATGGAACGGTTAATCGGTTAATGAGACGGTTATCGGTTAAATGGTACGGTTAACCAATAACGAAGTTGTACATTAAAACTAAAATGGGTAAAATGAACAAGAATTTAGTATAAGAATTGAAAAAAACTTGGCATAAAAATAAATAAGAAAACTTTATGTGAAACAAAAATAAATAAATAAATAAGAGACGTCGTATAGAAGATATATAAGAGAAAACAATTATAAAGCTTAAAAATAATAACAAAAACTCTAAAACACAACACTAAAAATATTTTTTTAAAATTTACATAGAATAATCGTTAATAGTTTCATATTAGTGTAGATAAATAATATAAAAATTGCAAAATATTTTATCCGGGTGGTTTGGTTAATAATGGGACCGTTTTTATGACTAACCGTAACCGAACCAACCTTGTTGGTTAACCAAAATTTAGAAATCGAATCATCGATTTTTGAAATACTTTAGTTTATTTGGGTCGATTTTATCGGTTATGGTTTTGCTAACTAGTTTTTGTACTCTCCCCTAACTACTTTTAAAGGAGATTATAATCTTTCAAATGAAGAAATACAAAAATCAGTATATCCATTCCAACAACCTTTCCAAATGAAAGAAAGAAAACACAATTATATGTTTTGCTTCATATCATATATTATTCAATGATAATACTCTTAAAATAACAACATAATGTATATTTTACAACAAAAGATAATAAAGCTGTAATGGGAAAAGCATTTATGATATAATCAAGATATGTTAATACTATTAGAAGATATGTTTATTTTTTAGTTGTTATATATATAAGATTTATTTAAGATAAAAATTGGTAGTTAGAGTTATTTTAAAAGTAGATTGTTATCTTTGATTATAAATAGTTCATTAGGGTTGTAATCTTGAATAGGCAGAAATTGTGTTGGATATAGGATTGCCATCGTAACTGCTAAAGCTACCTCGTAAAAATAGAACTCATGGGCTGTTAGGCTACTCAATATATATATAAGAAAGATGTAGCGTCTTAACCACCAGGTCTTTCTTTTGACCTAATGGTAAGCGTCTTAATCCTAACAAAGTGATTGGTGGTTTTTTATTCCATTAGTGTGTTGGTTTATCACTCGAAAGTAGTAAACCGTAGGAGAGACGATCGACTTCTCGAAAGTCGGTTATTCTATCTTTTTATCTTTTCTATTTGATTACCACTTTGATTCGTATCAATTTATGAATGAAATTTAGATGGTTATACCCAAAAACAAGTTTATAATTTAGTGCATAGAATGATAATGTTGACGACGCCTTCATAACATCTTTTCACATCTTTGGTGCATGTTTATAATCTTCTATTTGTTAAATACAACCTTTCATAGTTAAAAGGTGTTGTTAAAGGTTAAGAATCTCTACAACACCTTTCAATCGTGGGATGATACATTTTAGAACAAAATTTAAGAAAAAAAGATTTAAAAAAAAAAAACAAGATGTAACAAAGTTTGAGACTAGTGTGAATGTGGGAAAGTTGTATTAACTATGAAGGGATGTTCTCATGGTTGGACGAAATTATAACAGTTAATAATTACCTAAGGCTTCTAGTTTAGTGATATTAAGGTAGTTAGGTTTGGTGTTGCTTATAATCTAAGGTCATTAACTAATCCCGTTTGTTTCGCAGGAATCCTATGGAATTCGAAGAAATAGAATGACATTCCATTCATATATCCCTTTGTTTGATCATTTCACATAATTTCATTCCAATTCTTTCGATAAATTTACAAACCAAACAAAATATAGGATTTGAATAAAATTGAATTTAATTCTCTTTTTTAACAAACAAATATGATACGGAATTTTTCTTGGGAATTCAATTCCATTTTTTTGAATTCTACGAAACAAATGAGACTTAAATGCAATAAATACTACTACTTATAACATGTATACGAAACAAATTGAATTCTACGAAACAATAGTAGGCAATGACATGTTCTTATAACAATATAACATGTCATTGCCTAATATTGTTTGAATCTAAATACTGCTACATTTTCCTATGACAACTAACAATACAGAATATCCTAAAAATACATCACAACACTCATGGATCGGTTTTTATATGTATAGAGGAATATATTATTATTATTTGAATTTATTCTTTGTAATTATCTTTTGTAATCCTTCTCTAATGGGGAAGTTTGTTTGTATCCTTATTTAAGGTTATCAATGGAAAAGGGTGAGGATTGACACCTATTAACATGGTATTAGAGCCAAACTCCCCATCAACGACCACACCCCAAACTGAGCCTCCTATACAAAATACGACCAACCAAGCTCCCGTGTCTCCTCCCTCACAACGACCCATGCAAACTCGTTCTAAAAGCGGCATCTTTAAAACAAACCATTACTTCTCTCTTCACACTCAATCCATCTCTTCCATTCCTTTTGATCTCAAACTTGCTCTTCTAGACCAAAACTGGAACTCTGCCATGACCGTTTAATTTAATGCATTCAAAATACTTGGGACTTAGTTCCTTATCCGCCCCCTAATATTATTCGTTGCCATTGGATTTTTCTTCATAAGTTTAATGCAGATGGTTCCCTTGAATGCATACAAGGCAAGACTTGTTGTCAATGGAAAATATCAGGAGATTGGGATTGATTGTGACGATACCTTTAGCCCGGTAGTTAAACCAGCCACATTCGTACAGTTCTCTCTATTGTTTTGGGAAGGAAATGGCCGATTCATTAATTAGATGTTAAAAACGCATTTTTACATGGCGATCTTCATGAGACGGTTTATATGCATCAACCATCGGGGTTCTCTCACCCTTCCTTCCTGGGCTACGTTTGTAAGCTTCAAAAATTCCTATACGGTTTAAA
Source organism: Drosophyllum lusitanicum (assembly GCA_032274825.1). Classification (NCBI taxonomy): domain Eukaryota; kingdom Viridiplantae; phylum Streptophyta; class Magnoliopsida; order Caryophyllales; family Drosophyllaceae; genus Drosophyllum; species Drosophyllum lusitanicum. The sequence continues at coordinate 4,398 of JAUEJL010025429.1, read as the reverse complement.
GCAAGCCCCGAGAGCTTGGTACCAACGGTTTGCTAACCACATTCTTCAGTTTGGTTATGTGGATGACATTGTATTCACAACCTTTTCTTCTCAGTTACAAACTTCAATCATAACAACTATTAAACATGAAATTGAGATGACTGAACTTGACACTCTTACATATTTCTTAGGAATTTCGGTCACACAAACATAAGGGAATATTTTTGTCCCAACAAAAATATGCAGAAACCATTCTCAAACGGGCAAACATGTAAATCTGCAAACCAGTTGCAACCCCATTCGATACCAATTCTAAACTTAGTATATGACTCCATTACGTATCAGAGTCTTGCCGGGCATTACAATACCTCACATTCACCCGTCCAGATTTGCTTACGCCGTTAAGCAAATATGTTTATTTATGCATGCCTCACGGGAACCTCATCTTAACGTAACAAAATAGATTCTTTGCTATCTCAAGGGAACCGTTCATCTTAGGCTTGCAGTTATATCCTTCTTCCCCTGGTCAGCTTATCACTTACACCTATGCTGACTGGGGTGGCTGCCCGGACACTCGGTGCTCAATTCACGTTACTGTGTTTTCCTTGGTGACATTCTCATCTCAAGGTCTGCTAAGCGTCAACCGACTCTTTTTAGGTCAAGTGCTGAAGTAGAATATCCGGGCGTTACAAACGATGTAGCCGACACTTGTTGGCTTCGCAACCTATTACTTGAGCTTCGCAAACCTCTCAAACGGTCAACTCTAGTATACTATGACAATGTTTCTGCTTTTTATCTTTCCGGCAATCCCGTACAACATCAACGGGCCAAATACATTGAGATGGATATACATTTTGTTTGGGAAAAGGTTGCTTTGGGTCATGTTCGGGTCTTACATATCCCGTCTAGTTTTCATATTTTCACGAAAGGGCTTCCTCGGTAGTTATTTCTCGATTTCAGGGATAGTTTGAGCATGAGTCACCCTCCTACTTCAACTGAGGGGGGCTATTAGCGGAATATATTAGATATATATTATTATTATATATAAATGAATTTATAAATGAATTTATGAACATATTCTTACAAATATTAAAATTACATTACTAGCTATCTATCATTCTAAAATTTTTAAGCTCTAATCCATATTCAAATATTAAAATAATTAAGGTTAACTAAATCTTTGAAATAATAAAAAACATTATCTCAATTTTTTAACTACCATTTTACTACATATATGGTCCTTTAAAAAATTCTCCATTTGTCATTTCTGGTAAGTCTTGTTAGTTTGAGGATATATAAGTCTTTTGAAGCCCTTTTCTTTGCTTTGATTGATTTTAAATATTAGTTTTATTCTTTTTAAAAAGATTAAAAATCAGAAATTATATATTTCTTAAAGTTTATTAAGCCAAACGTTTTTAACAGCTAATGCAGCCACCCACCGCAACCACTGCACACCACCACCCACTGCCGTGTACCACCATGTGAAACCACCACCACAAACACTTTCTACTATCACCTACCATACCTAGGATGTTAGAAAAATATTTCTTATGAATTATAGCGAGCAATACTAGGATGTTAGAAAAATGTTTTTTTATGAATTATAGTCAAGGTTTAAGTTTCAATTATAAACAATATATATATACATATATATATATATATATATATATATATATATACTAGCATTGTACCCGTGCAATCCAGCTGCGACGAATATTTTTCTCGACAACTTATCCGTTCTTAAAATAGGCGTGGTGTGTTTCTTGTTTAAATTATAATGTGTCATTAAAATTTCATATAGATGGTAATATCCAACAATAACTTTAACTTTATAACTCTATGTTATTTTAATTACATTACCCATTAAAAAAATTCAGAAATTCTTATAAAGGTTGGTTATATGTTATGAGTTGTGTTCAATAAACTTCATGTAAAAAACATAATCCTAAAATTTTAATATTCAATCACAGATGATTTGTAAAAGCATCACATGTGAATTACGAAAATGTCACTTCGCCCAAAATTTTAAAATGCAATGTGGACCATTTATGTCATTGACCCAAAGGCTAAAATTAATCCCTTAGGACTATGAATTAAGTATGGACTACATTGAACATTCTTCTATATTGTTATTTATATTTAATACTTCTAATTATATGTAATTTTTAATAGTTAAGTTTAATAAGAAATGTTTAATTAATGATTTTTGTAATTATTAAGTTAATTTGTATTTTTAGTTATTCTTTATTTTGAAAAATTTAGTTATTAAAATTGTATATAAGATTGTCATTAACTCCACTGAATAATTACTTTATTTAATAGTTTCTATTTAGTTTAATATTAAGGGTAAATTAGTAATTTTAAATTACTTAAAATTAAGAGATTACAAATATCTAAATGCTTTATAAGATAGTATAGATATAGAGGTTCAAATAAGAATGAGAAATTAAATGTGAATAGGAGATTCAATTTTAGCCGTCAAAATTTTAATCAAATCCCGTTCTGGACGTCGATTTTATAGGCCCCTTGAAAAATTCACACAGTGGCAATTTTGTAATTAATCATAATTTTATAATGTTTGACATGTTTCATATCCGAAACAAAACATGTTTCATAATTGAAACAAAACATATTTAATATCTGAAATGACATTTGTTTGATTTTTATTTCCCTTGCCATGTTTTATGAATATCAAAGAAAAAAAAGGTCACCGCTTTACTTTTTTTCTTTAATATTTCAGATCTGAAATACTACTTTTTCATGTCTGAAATATCAAAGAAAAAAAAGTGAAGCATAGATCTTATCGTCAGACTCACTAGCTCTATAATTACAGAAACATTAACCCAATGTTCATGACATTTACTATCCCTATAATTAGTCAATTAGTTCGTGTTATGCTAGACTTAATCTATTGATTTATTTAAGCCACAAAATCAATCAATTAACATTGAGTGGTTATCACATGCAATTGCAAACACATTAAAGTCAAATTCTTTATAATTTAACCCTAGGATATGGTCAATCTCTAGTCATGAATCCTAGTGGTCATAGAAACACATGATTAAAGCACACATAGGTAGAATGGTCATCTCAACTATGAAATACTTAACAATAGGCATAAAGTTAGCGACTTTAATACATTTGGATCTTTGAAAAAGCTAAACATAACAAGTATATAGTAAAAAGTTTCCAAATTTGTTGAAATCAAACAACTTTAACAAGGTTCATCTCCTCTAGGGAGGAAAATAGAAAATTTAGCCTAACATAAGCATACTAAACATACCACAATCGTCTAAATACATTAACTAAGAGTTAAGAATGAAAAACCGGTATGAAAGTATGATGAAAGCCTTGACTATTCACTCCAAGAGCCTTGATCTTCAAGTTATAGCCTCCAATCTGCCTTTTGACGTTTTTGGGGTGTTCTTAAAGGTATAATGAGGGTAAAAGTTGGATAAAATTGGTCCCAATTGATTTGAAAGTTTGTTTAAATAGATAAGGATAAATCTCACGAACGCGTCACGTCCTGTTCATAAACGAGTCGTGTCAAGTAGATCCTCGCGTAATCTTCTCTTTTTGAAATTTGAAATCTGGCCTTATCGTCACGAATGCGTCGTGTTGTATGAACAAACTCGTCGCGTCGGTGCATGTTCAGTTTATGAACATAAAAGTACAATTTTAGCCCTCTGAGTCTAGTTTCCGTGGCCGCTTGAATCACTTCAATCTGAGTTCGTTTGAGTGAGATATGATCAAAACAGTGGAGGTGTATCGTCGCGGACAACTTTTCTAATTTCTTGAGTTTCTTTCCTCAAAACTTTTCATAGCCCGCTTTTTTAACCTGAAAACCAACAATTAAAGATATTAACTATTAAGTATCTTTTGACTTATTTATGAACAATAACAAGCTAATATAAAACATATATCGCTTAACATATATATCTAAATTTGCCGATATCAAAGCAAGCATATACTTGATTCATATATGAAATATCAAAATAAATATATGTATCAATAGTTCATATACGAAATATCAAAAAACTGCAGACGACCGTTGCGGTTAATTACAATATTGCCACCGCGTGACTTTTTTAAATCGACATCCAGATGAGTCTTTCATTCTTATTTAATTTCCAATTCTCATTTGAAACTTCTCATATATATATATATATATATATATATATATATATATATATATATATATAAGGGTTCATGTGAAAAGTAGTTTATTTGCCAAAAGTGCGAGAAGAGATTCTGACCATTAGATCGTTTAATCAATGGTTATAAATGGTTATGACATTTTTGTAAATAATTAAAAATCTATTGATACTAATTAATAATAAAAAGGGGAATTTTAGTAAAAAAAACATACCGCTCTCCTCAATCCTCTTTCTCCTCACTCACCCATATAAGTATATAACC